>JAZAYU010000762.1:0-159416 GCA_038501625.1 Corbicula japonica | reverse complement strand
TGAAATTTTGGCCTATACCAGTATGTACACTGTTCATAGCCTTATGTGCACTACCAATACCGTTATTGCCACTCCCAATACTGTTATTTTAACTCCGGGTACAGTTTTCTCCCATCCGCATGCAATTGTTTACACGCCGGATACACTTGTTTACCCGCAGGATACGTTTGAAATTTTGGCCTATACCAGTATGTACACTGTTCATAGCCTTATGTGCACTACCAATACCGTTATTGCCACTCCCAATACTGTTATTTTAACTCCGGGTACAGTTTTCTCCCATCCGCATGCAATTGTTTACACGCCGGATACACTTGTTTACCCGCAGGATACGTTTGAAATTTTGGCCTATACCAGTATGTACACTGTTCATAGCCTTATGTGCACTACCAATACCGTTATTGCCACTCCCAATACTGTTATTTTAACTCCGGGTACAGTTTTCTCCCATCCGCATGCAATTGTTTACACGCCGGATACACTTGTTTACCCGCAGGACACGTTTGAAATTTTGGCCTATACCAGTATGTACACTGTTCATAGCCTTATGTGCACTACCAATACCGTTATTGCCACTCCCAATACTGTTATTTTAACTCCGGGTACAGTTTTCTCCCATCCGCATGCAATTGTTTACACGCCGGATACACTTGTTTACCCGCAGGATACGTTTGAAATTTTGGCCTATACCAGTATGTACACTGTTCATAGCCTTATGTGCACTACCAATACCGTTATTGCCACTCCCAATACTGTTATTTTAACTCCGGGTACAGTTTTCTCCCATCCGCATGCAATTGTTTACACGCCGGATACACTTGTTTACCCGCAGGATACGTTTGAAATTTTGGCCTATACCAGTATGTACACTGTTCATAGCCTTATGTGCACTACCAATACCGTTATTGCCACTCCCAATACTGTTATTTTAACTCCGGGTACAGTTTTCTCCCATCCGCATGCAATTGTTTACACGCCGGATACACTTGTTTACCCGCAGGATACGTTTGAAATTTTGGCCTATACCAGTATGTACACTGTTCATAGCCTTATGTGCACTACCAATACCGTTATTGCCACTCCCAATACTGTTATTTTAACTCCGGGTACAGTTTTCTCCCATCCGCATGCAATTGTTTACACGCCGGATACACTTGTTTACCCGCAGGATACGTTTGAAATTTTGGCCTATACCAGTATGTACACTGTTCATAGCCTTATGTGCACTACCAATACCGTTATTGCCACTCCCAATACTGTTATTTTAACTCCGGGTACAGTTTTCTCCCATCCGCATGCAATTGTTTACACGCCGGATACACTTGTTTACCCGCAGGATACGTTTGAAATTTTGGCCTATACCAGTATGTACACTGTTCATAGCCTTATGTGCACTACCAATACCGTTATTGCCACTCCCAATACTGTTATTTTAACTCCGGGTACAGTTTTCTCCCATCCGCATGCAATTGTTTACACGCCGGATACACTTGTTTACCCGCAGGATACGTTTGAAATTTTGGCCTATACCAGTATGTACACTGTTCATAGCCTTATGTGCACTACCAATACCGTTATTGCCACTCCCAATACTGTTATTTTAACTCCGGGTACAGTTTTCTCCCATCCGCATGCAATTGTTTACACGCCGGATACACTTGTTTACCCGCAGGATACGTTTGAAATTTTGGCCTATACCAGTATGTACACTGTTCATAGCCTTATGTGCACTACCAATACCGTTATTGCCACTCCCAATACTGTTATTTTAACTCCGGGTACAGTTTTCTCCCATCCGCATGCAATTGTTTACACGCCGGATACACTTGTTTACCCGCAGGATACGTTTGAAATTTTGGCCTATACCAGTATGTACACTGTTCATAGCCTTATGTGCACTACCAATACCGTTATTGCCACTCCCAATACTGTTATTTTAACTCCGGGTACAGTTTTCTCCCATCCGCATGCAATTGTTTACACGCCGGATACACTTGTTTACCCGCAGGATACGTTTGAAATTTTGGCCTATACCAGTATGTACACTGTTCATAGCCTTATGTGCACTACCAATACCGTTATTGCCACTCCCAATACTGTTATTTTAACTCCGGGTACAGTTTTCTCCCATCCGCATGCAATTGTTTACACGCCGGATACACTTGTTTACCCGCAGGATACGTTTGAAATTTTGGCCTATACCAGTATGTACACTGTTCATAGCCTTATGTGCACTACCAATACCGTTATTGCCACTCCCAATACTGTTATTTTAACTCCGGGTACAGTTTTCTCCCATCCGCATGCAATTGTTTACACGCCGGATACACTTGTTTACCCGCAGGATACGTTTGAAATTTTGGCCTATACCAGTATGTACACTGTTCATAGCCTTATGTGCACTACCAATACCGTTATTGCCACTCCCAATACTGTTATTTTAACTCCGGGTACAGTTTTCTCCCATCCGCATGCAATTGTTTACACGCCGGATACACTTGTTTACCCGCAGGATACGTTTGAAGTTTTGGCCTATACCAGTATGTACACTGTTCATAGCCTTATGTGCACTACCAATACCGTTATTGCCACTCCCAATACTGTTATTTTAACTCCGGGTACAGTTTTCTCCCATCCGCATGCAATTGTTTACACGCCGGATACACTTGTTTACCCGCAGGATACGTTTGAAATTTTGGCCTATACCAGTATGTACACTGTTCATAGCCTTATGTGCACTACCAATACCGTTATTGCCACTCCCAATACTGTTATTTTAACTCCGGGTACAGTTTTCTCCCATCCGCATGCAATTGTTTACACGCCGGATACACTTGTTTACCCGCAGGATACGTTTGAAATTTTGGCCTATACCAGTATGTACACTGTTCATAGCCTTATGTGCACTACCAATACCGTTATTGCCACTCCCAATACTGTTATTTTAACTCCGGGTACAGTTTTCTCCCATCCGCATGCAATTGTTTACACGCCGGATACACTTGTTTACCCGCAGGATACGTTTGAAATTTTGGCCTATACCAGTATGTACACTGTTCATAGCCTTATGTGCACTACCAATACCGTTATTGCCACTCCCAATACTGTTATTTTAACTCCGGGTACAGTTTTCTCCCATCCGCATGCAATTGTTTACACGCCGGATACACTTGTTTACCCGCAGGATACGTTTGAAATTTTGGCCTATACCAGTATGTACACTGTTCATAGCCTTATGTGCACTACCAATACCGTTATTGCCACTCCCAATACTGTTATTTTAACTCCGGGTACAGTTTTCTCCCATCCGCATGCAATTGTTTACACGCCGGATACACTTGTTTACCCGCAGGATACGTTTGAAATTTTGGCCTATACCAGTATGTACACTGTTCATAGCCTTATGTGCACTACCAATACCGTTATTGCCACTCCCAATACTGTTATTTTAACTCCGGGTACAGTTTTCTCCCATCCGCATGCAATTGTTTACACGCCGGATACACTTGTTTACCCGCAGGATACGTTTGAAATTTTGGCCTATACCAGTATGTACACTGTTCATAGCCTTATGTGCACTACCAATACCGTTATTGCCACTCCCAATACTGTTATTTTAACTCCGGGTACAGTTTTCTCCCATCCGCATGCAATTGTTTACACGCCGGATACACTTGTTTACCCGCAGGATACGTTTGAAATTTTGGCCTATACCAGTATGTACACTGTTCATAGCCTTATGTGCACTACCAATACCGTTATTGCCACTCCCAATACTGTTATTTTAACTCCGGGTACAGTTTTCTCCCATCCGCATGCAATTGTTTACACGCCGGATACACTTGTTTACCCGCAGGATACGTTTGAAATTTTGGCCTATACCAGTATGTACACTGTTCATAGCCTTATGTGCACTACCAATACCGTTATTGCCACTCCCAATACTGTTATTTTAACTCCGGGTACAGTTTTCTCCCATCCGCATGCAATTGTTTACACGCCGGATACACTTGTTTACCCGCAGGATACGTTTGAAATTTTGGCCTATACCAGTATGTACACTGTTCATAGCCTTATGTGCACTACCAATACCGTTATTGCCACTCCCAATACTGTTATTTTAACTCCGGGTACAGTTTTCTCCCATCCGCATGCAATTGTTTACACGCCGGATACACTTGTTTACCCGCAGGATACGTTTGAAATTTTGGCCTATACCAGTATGTACACTGTTCATAGCCTTATGTGCACTACCAATACCGTTATTGCCACTCCCAATACTGTTATTTTAACTCCGGGTACAGTTTTCTCCCATCCGCATGCAATTGTTTACACGCCGGATACACTTGTTTACCCGCAGGATACGTTTGAAATTTTGGCCTATACCAGTATGTACACTGTTCATAGCCTTATGTGCACTACCAATACCGTTATTGCCACTCCCAATACTGTTATTTTAACTCCGGGTACAGTTTTCTCCCATCCGCATGCAATTGTTTACACGCCGGATACACTTGTTTACCCGCAGGATACGTTTGAAATTTTGGCCTATACCAGTATGTACACTGTTCATAGCCTTATGTGCACTACCAATACCGTTATTGCCACTCCCAATACTGTTATTTTAACTCCGGGTACAGTTTTCTCCCATCCGCATGCAATTGTTTACACGCCGGATACACTTGTTTACCCGCAGGATACGTTTGAAATTTTGGCCTATACCAGTATGTACACTGTTCATAGCCTTATGTGCACTACCAATACCGTTATTGCCACTCCCAATACTGTTATTTTAACTCCGGGTACAGTTTTCTCCCATCCGCATGCAATTGTTTACACGCCGGATACACTTGTTTACCCGCAGGATACGTTTGAAATTTTGGCCTATACCAGTATGTACACTGTTCATAGCCTTATGTGCACTACCAATACCGTTATTGCCACTCCCAATACTGTTATTTTAACTCCGGGTACAGTTTTCTCCCATCCGCATGCAATTGTTTACACGCCGGATACACTTGTTTACCCGCAGGATACGTTTGAAATTTTGGCCTATACCAGTATGTACACTGTTCATAGCCTTATGTGCACTACCAATACCGTTATTGCCACTCCCAATACTGTTATTTTAACTCCGGGTACAGTTTTCTCCCATCCGCATGCAATTGTTTACACGCCGGATACACTTGTTTACCCGCAGGATACGTTTGAAATTTTGGCCTATACCAGTATGTACACTGTTCATAGCCTTATGTGCACTACCAATACCGTTATTGCCACTCCCAATACTGTTATTTTAACTCCGGGTACAGTTTTCTCCCATCCGCATGCAATTGTTTACACGCCGGATACACTTGTTTACCCGCAGGATACGTTTGAAATTTTGGCCTATACCAGTATGTACACTGTTCATAGCCTTATGTGCACTACCAATACCGTTATTGCCACTCCCAATACTGTTATTTTAACTCCGGGTACAGTTTTCTCCCATCCGCATGCAATTGTTTACACGCCGGATACACTTGTTTACCCGCAGGATACGTTTGAAATTTTGGCCTATACCAGTATGTACACTGTTCATAGCCTTATGTGCACTACCAATACCGTTATTGCCACTCCCAATACTGTTATTTTAACTCCGGGTACAGTTTTCTCCCATCCGCATGCAATTGTTTACACGCCGGATACACTTGTTTACCCGCAGGATACGTTTGAAATTTTGGCCTATACCAGTATGTACACTGTTCATAGCCTTATGTGCACTACCAATACCGTTATTGCCACTCCCAATACTGTTATTTTAACTCCGGGTACAGTTTTCTCCCATCCGCATGCAATTGTTTACACGCCGGATACACTTGTTTACCCGCAGGATACGTTTGAAATTTTGGCCTATACCAGTATGTACACTGTTCATAGCCTTATGTGCACTACCAATACCGTTATTGCCACTCCCAATACTGTTATTTTAACTCCGGGTACAGTTTTCTCCCATCCGCATGCAATTGTTTACACGCCGGATACACTTGTTTACCCGCAGGATACGTTTGAAATTTTGGCCTATACCAGTATGTACACTGTTCATAGCCTTATGTGCACTACCAATACCGTTATTGCCACTCCCAATACTGTTATTTTAACTCCGGGTACAGTTTTCTCCCATCCGCATGCAATTGTTTACACGCCGGATACACTTGTTTACCCGCAGGATACGTTTGAAATTTTGGCCTATACCAGTATGTACACTGTTCATAGCCTTATGTGCACTACCAATACCGTTATTGCCACTCCCAATACTGTTATTTTAACTCCGGGTACAGTTTTCTCCCATCCGCATGCAATTGTTTACACGCCGGATACACTTGTTTACCCGCAGGATACGTTTGAAATTTTGGCCTATACCAGTATGTACACTGTTCATAGCCTTATGTGCACTACCAATACCGTTATTGCCACTCCCAATACTGTTATTTTAACTCCGGGTACAGTTTTCTCCCATCCGCATGCAATTGTTTACACGCCGGATACACTTGTTTACCCGCAGGATACGTTTGAAATTTTGGCCTATACCAGTATGTACACTGTTCATAGCCTTATGTGCACTACCAATACCGTTATTGCCACTCCCAATACTGTTATTTTAACTCCGGGTACAGTTTTCTCCCATCCGCATGCAATTGTTTACACGCCGGATACACTTGTTTACCCGCAGGATACGTTTGAAATTTTGGCCTATACCAGTATGTACACTGTTCATAGCCTTATGTGCACTACCAATACCGTTATTGCCACTCCCAATACTGTTATTTTAACTCCGGGTACAGTTTTCTCCCATCCGCATGCAATTGTTTACACGCCGGATACACTTGTTTACCCGCAGGATACGTTTGAAATTTTGGCCTATACCAGTATGTACACTGTTCATAGCCTTATGTGCACTACCAATACCGTTATTGCCACTCCCAATACTGTTATTTTAACTCCGGGTACAGTTTTCTCCCATCCGCATGCAATTGTTTACACGCCGGATACACTTGTTTACCCGCAGGATACGTTTGAAATTTTGGCCTATACCAGTATGTACACTGTTCATAGCCTTATGTGCACTACCAATACCGTTATTGCCACTCCCAATACTGTTATTTTAACTCCGGGTACAGTTTTCTCCCATCCGCATGCAATTGTTTACACGCCGGATACACTTGTTTACCCGCAGGATACGTTTGAAATTTTGGCCTATACCAGTATGTACACTGTTCATAGCCTTATGTGCACTACCAATACCGTTATTGCCACTCCCAATACTGTTATTTTAACTCCGGGTACAGTTTTCTCCCATCCGCATGCAATTGTTTACACGCCGGATACACTTGTTTACCCGCAGGATACGTTTGAAATTTTGGCCTATACCAGTATGTACACTGTTCATAGCCTTATGTGCACTACCAATACCGTTATTGCCACTCCCAATACTGTTATTTTAACTCCGGGTACAGTTTTCTCCCATCCGCATGCAATTGTTTACACGCCGGATACACTTGTTTACCCGCAGGATACGTTTGAAATTTTGGCCTATACCAGTATGTACACTGTTCATAGCCTTATGTGCACTACCAATACCGTTATTGCCACTCCCAATACTGTTATTTTAACTCCGGGTACAGTTTTCTCCCATCCGCATGCAATTGTTTACACGCCGGATACACTTGTTTACCCGCAGGATACGTTTGAAATTTTGGCCTATACCAGTATGTACACTGTTCATAGCCTTATGTGCACTACCAATACCGTTATTGCCACTCCCAATACTGTTATTTTAACTCCGGGTACAGTTTTCTCCCATCCGCATGCAATTGTTTACACGCCGGATACACTTGTTTACCCGCAGGATACGTTTGAAATTTTGGCCTATACCAGTATGTACACTGTTCATAGCCTTATGTGCACTACCAATACCGTTATTGCCACTCCCAATACTGTTATTTTAACTCCGGGTACAGTTTTCTCCCATCCGCATGCAATTGTTTACACGCCGGATACACTTGTTTACCCGCAGGATACGTTTGAAATTTTGGCCTATACCAGTATGTACACTGTTCATAGCCTTATGTGCACTACCAATACCGTTATTGCCACTCCCAATACTGTTATTTTAACTCCGGGTACAGTTTTCTCCCATCCGCATGCAATTGTTTACACGCCGGATACACTTGTTTACCCGCAGGATACGTTTGAAATTTTGGCCTATACCAGTATGTACACTGTTCATAGCCTTATGTGCACTACCAATACCGTTATTGCCACTCCCAATACTGTTATTTTAACTCCGGGTACAGTTTTCTCCCATCCGCATGCAATTGTTTACACGCCGGATACACTTGTTTACCCGCAGGATACGTTTGAAATTTTGGCCTATACCAGTATGTACACTGTTCATAGCCTTATGTGCACTACCAATACCGTTATTGCCACTCCCAATACTGTTATTTTAACTCCGGGTACAGTTTTCTCCCATCCGCATGCAATTGTTTACACGCCGGATACACTTGTTTACCCGCAGGATACGTTTGAAATTTTGGCCTATACCAGTATGTACACTGTTCATAGCCTTATGTGCACTACCAATACCGTTATTGCCACTCCCAATACTGTTATTTTAACTCCGGGTACAGTTTTCTCCCATCCGCATGCAATTGTTTACACGCCGGATACACTTGTTTACCCGCAGGATACGTTTGAAATTTTGGCCTATACCAGTATGTACACTGTTCATAGCCTTATGTGCACTACCAATACCGTTATTGCCACTCCCAATACTGTTATTTTAACTCCGGGTACAGTTTTCTCCCATCCGCATGCAATTGTTTACACGCCGGATACACTTGTTTACCCGCAGGATACGTTTGAAATTTTGGCCTATACCAGTATGTACACTGTTCATAGCCTTATGTGCACTACCAATACCGTTATTGCCACTCCCAATACTGTTATTTTAACTCCGGGTACAGTTTTCTCCCATCCGCATGCAATTGTTTACACGCCGGATACACTTGTTTACCCGCAGGATACGTTTGAAATTTTGGCCTATACCAGTATGTACACTGTTCATAGCCTTATGTGCACTACCAATACCGTTATTGCCACTCCCAATACTGTTATTTTAACTCCGGGTACAGTTTTCTCCCATCCGCATGCAATTGTTTACACGCCGGATACACTTGTTTACCCGCAGGATACGTTTGAAATTTTGGCCTATACCAGTATGTACACTGTTCATAGCCTTATGTGCACTACCAATACCGTTATTGCCACTCCCAATACTGTTATTTTAACTCCGGGTACAGTTTTCTCCCATCCGCATGCAATTGTTTACACGCCGGATACACTTGTTTACCCGCAGGATACGTTTGAAATTTTGGCCTATACCAGTATGTACACTGTTCATAGCCTTATGTGCACTACCAATACCGTTATTGCCACTCCCAATACTGTTATTTTAACTCCGGGTACAGTTTTCTCCCATCCGCATGCAATTGTTTACACGCCGGATACACTTGTTTACCCGCAGGATACGTTTGAAATTTTGGCCTATACCAGTATGTACACTGTTCATAGCCTTATGTGCACTACCAATACCGTTATTGCCACTCCCAATACTGTTATTTTAACTCCGGGTACAGTTTTCTCCCATCCGCATGCAATTGTTTACACGCCGGATACACTTGTTTACCCGCAGGATACGTTTGAAATTTTGGCCTATACCAGTATGTACACTGTTCATAGCCTTATGTGCACTACCAATACCGTTATTGCCACTCCCAATACTGTTATTTTAACTCCGGGTACAGTTTTCTCCCATCCGCATGCAATTGTTTACACGCCGGATACACTTGTTTACCCGCAGGATACGTTTGAAATTTTGGCCTATACCAGTATGTACACTGTTCATAGCCTTATGTGCACTACCAATACCGTTATTGCCACTCCCAATACTGTTATTTTAACTCCGGGTACAGTTTTCTCCCATCCGCATGCAATTGTTTACACGCCGGATACACTTGTTTACCCGCAGGATACGTTTGAAATTTTGGCCTATACCAGTATGTACACTGTTCATAGCCTTATGTGCACTACCAATACCGTTATTGCCACTCCCAATACTGTTATTTTAACTCCGGGTACAGTTTTCTCCCATCCGCATGCAATTGTTTACACGCCGGATACACTTGTTTACCCGCAGGATACGTTTGAAATTTTGGCCTATACCAGTATGTACACTGTTCATAGCCTTATGTGCACTACCAATACCGTTATTGCCACTCCCAATACTGTTATTTTAACTCCGGGTACAGTTTTCTCCCATCCGCATGCAATTGTTTACACGCCGGATACACTTGTTTACCCGCAGGATACGTTTGAAATTTTGGCCTATACCAGTATGTACACTGTTCATAGCCTTATGTGCACTACCAATACCGTTATTGCCACTCCCAATACTGTTATTTTAACTCCGGGTACAGTTTTCTCCCATCCGCATGCAATTGTTTACACGCCGGATACACTTGTTTACCCGCAGGATACGTTTGAAATTTTGGCCTATACCAGTATGTACACTGTTCATAGCCTTATGTGCACTACCAATACCGTTATTGCCACTCCCAATACTGTTATTTTAACTCCGGGTACAGTTTTCTCCCATCCGCATGCAATTGTTTACACGCCGGATACACTTGTTTACCCGCAGGATACGTTTGAAATTTTGGCCTATACCAGTATGTACACTGTTCATAGCCTTATGTGCACTACCAATACCGTTATTGCCACTCCCAATACTGTTATTTTAACTCCGGGTACAGTTTTCTCCCATCCGCATGCAATTGTTTACACGCCGGATACACTTGTTTACCCGCAGGATACGTTTGAAATTTTGGCCTATACCAGTATGTACACTGTTCATAGCCTTATGTGCACTACCAATACCGTTATTGCCACTCCCAATACTGTTATTTTAACTCCGGGTACAGTTTTCTCCCATCCGATATGGTCATTTGTCTGTTTTTGAAGAGATAAATTCGAGACTCTACAAGATTAGATAGATCATAGATCACTGTGTAATATTGTAATTTGTCTAATAGTCCAAACAGAAGATTTATAGAGAATAGATCACTGTGTAATATTGTAATTCGTCTAATATTCCAAACATAAGATTTATAGAGATTTAGTGTTGCATTTATCACCCAGAAATTATATATTTTCTATTTGTCTGAACAAGCCAAATTAGTTCTATATATGTAGCGGACGGCTTATTCAATTATTGGAACAACAGTCATCAGAGTTTCGTTCTGCAAAGAGAGAAATCAAAAGTTTTCAACAGGAAAATGACAGGAATGATTTGGAATATTTGCATTATTTCCCATGACCAAAGTCAATCAAACTAAGCCTGCAATAATTGGAATTATTTGTCTTTCAAATAGACGAAAAAAGGAACTTTGAACTCCTCCAAACACGACAAATGTCAAATAATGCAAGCTCGGTTTGATTGAGTCTGTTCATGAGCAGAGAGCAAATAAATATTTTCACAAAAATAAATTTAAGGCTTGCAAACGGAGTAATTGATAATAATTCTGATTAAATTACGGGTCAGCGTATTACGACCGCCACACGGCACAAACAATGCTACTGTGATACTTATATAGATGAAAAGGAAACTTTATGAGCAACCGAACATCACAAATATCAAAATATCTTATCTTAATATTGTAATTTACCAAGAAAACATGAACTAATTCGTTGACATGAGAACTTGTTTGAGAAAAAAGTGCGAGCTTGGTGCACCCTTGAGCCTTGTTTAAACTACCAGAAGCACGATGTTTTACTTTTGTCCGTTTCAATGCGGTAACCACACGAATTATCATTTTCTTTAATTGTTTGTGGTGTCTTTTATGAAATTTTTAATTTTATAAAGCCAGAAACTCTTTTCCTTTTTCCTTTTCGGTTGCCTGGGGAGGCTGTGGTTTCTGAATGTGGCCTTTCCTGGTATGCATGTTTCACTCTTCTATATCAGAATCGTAATCCCACATCTACATAAATGTTAGGGAACAGTACGATTTTAATCCATATCAATCGATGGTATGGATGACTCAATCATGGAAACTTCACCGTACCATGACAGAAGAGCGGCGAATGGTGCCCAAGTAAAGTTAAAATAGAAAAAAGGAAAAAAATAAACATTGAGAACCCGAAATTCTGCATGCTAGAGTAGAAGCCATATAAAAAAGCAGAATGCATGGCGCAGCTAAAACAATCAAACCCGTCCGATGGCACATAGTCCTTGAACTTAAGGGTATTAAAATGTTAAACTTATCCGCTTTTTTAAACTTCCTTTAGTAAAAACACTCACCTTTATATTCCCTTGACCTACAATCGATCAGAATGACAGCCTTCTAAGGCACATTGCAAAAATGTGTGTGGTAAATTCGGCGTTTACGATTTAGGAATGTTTTACATTTAATTTAAGTGTGCCCGGGCTATTAATTAAGTGGTGCAGGAAAGGTGTCAAAAAGCTAAGAAGATTCATCTATAAAAACTATTTGAGCATTCAAATTATAAATCCTCTGTCTAATTGACTGCTTCATTTGCTGTCTTAATGCCTCCTCACAACACCCATATTACCCCACTTTCAAAAAAGTAAATTAAAACAAATAAGAGAGTTCCACTGCATTTGTTATCAAAATAGATGAAAAGGGAACTGAATGCCACCGAACACGACAAATATGAAAATATTGCAGGCTTTATTTTATTGAGTAAATATTTTTTTCAAATAAGCAGTTTCGTGTGTCTGACGGAAACAAAAGAAGTAAACAGAAATAAACTGACCGAGAAACGTAGACACCTAAAATAAGTAAGGAAAATTCCTCGAAACAATCTCAGACATGTTATAATTTTGTCATTACTTAACCATCAATCATAAAAGCAATATAAGGAAAAAACCATTGCCGTCTTTCTATAGATTCTCTTTGACGTTAGATCTGATTTACTGAGGATATCCAGACCAAAATCAGTAAATGCAAACAGCAATATGGCACACATTGTATATTTATCATTACATAGATGACACAGGGGCTTTGAAAGCCACCATACACGACAAATTTAAAAATCGCAGGCTTGGTTTGAGTGAGCAAGTTTATTAGCAGCAATGAAAGGGCAAATAACTGCTATCCCCGGGTTAAGCGCAATTCATTACTTACACAATACAAGTATAGTGCTCAATGGCCTTCAAAGGGCTATTTAATTAATAACAGCACTGATTACATGTACAGGGAGACTTTCTACGGCCTGATTTTGACGGCTTATCCAAGTTTGTATATTATGCAAGCAGCTTTTTAAGACTAATGCGCATCTTAACCGAATAGTTGCGACTAAGAAAGACGACCCTACATCACGTGTTCTAGTCATGTAAGCAACACATAACTTTAATAATAGCCCACATCAGTAATATGTTACCGACAACAGTATGTAAGACTCGCGCTATATGTTTTCAGTGCATTTTTAATGGAATTACAAACAAGCTGATTTGCAGGAAATGTCATTGACTTGATAGTTGTTTAATCGTTTTTAAAATAAAAAATAAACTACTCTTTAGACAGAAGACAAAAAAGAGTTGCTTAGCTAATAACCAAGCACATTAAGCCCAAATCTAGAAACTCTGATCTTTCTCTCTCATTTTATGGTATAAAGTTAACGCTTAATAACAGTTCAGTCGAGACTGATGTATCCATAAAAACTTTGACATCCAGATTTTTAAAACTGACCCGTGTCATATTATCGAGACTGATATTTCCATAAAACAATTGTCTCTGCAACATTGTTTACAGATTTCGTTACTGACCACCGCCATTCAATCAAGACTGATGCTTCCATTAGATGATTGTTTGTGCTGCTCTTATGTCAGACCATAACTGACCATCGTCATTCAGTCGAAACTTATGCTTCTATTAGGTGATTGTTTGTGCTGCTCTTATGTCAGACCATAACTGACCATCGTCATTCAGTCGAAACTTATGCTTCTATTAGGTGATTGTTTGTGCTGCTCTTATGTCAGACCATAACTGACCATCGTCATTCAGTCGAGACTTATGCTTCTATTAGGTGATTGTCTCAGCTGGTCCTGATTTCAGTACTGACATCTGTTTCATCTATTCCATGGTCAAACAAAAAAACCGGCGTCTGCGAATTTTGCGAATAAAGTTTAATTGTAATTCTAGCTAAAAAATCTTACATAACAAATATAATTTAAGGTCCGCAAACGAATCCTGAAAACACCTTACGGGCTATAAACATCTGAAAACAGTTCAATCGAATCATCCAAATATCAAATAAACAGATGGTGACAAAGGATTTTGGTTTGTTAAGATAAATTACCACACTGTATTTATGCACAAGTTTTAGCTTTCCAAAAAGCTAGTCGGTCATTAGCTCAACCTTTTAACAAGACGGCAGAAAAGTTTGAATTTTAAGCCACTGTTATTGTATGCCATACAAAAATGTAAGTTTACTTATAGGTATTTCCTCTTTCGAATGAGACGTATTTAAGCTGGTGATAAATCTAACTCTGTTTGCGAACAAGTTAATAATTTACTTGGAAGTAAACCAAACTGGAAAAGTTTGTCAAACAATATTTTTGTATCAGAAAGTGTTAGAAAGTAACGATTATCAAGCTGTAAATATATATCAAAAGCTACAGATTATGTTAAAAAACAAAGTTTTTTTCACATTTATAGGGTGGGGGAGAAAAACGTGAACAGTCTGTCGGGGACTCACAGGTATGATAAAATTGTTCTTTCTGATCTAGAACATTATCGTTAGAATGTTAGTATTCACTTAGTATATCTCATGTCTTCGAATAACGATCTAACGCATTGATTTCAAATTCGCAAAAAGTATGCACTACAGCGCCGTCTTTGTTTGTTAAAAGGTTATGCTAATGACCGACTAGCTTTTTGGAAAGCAAAATTTTGTATTGTCTATTATTGACAGTTCATGACCCGATTTGATACTTCTGCAAAAGTATGTGTGTTCGCATGTTCCAAAGATTATTTTGTAGATTCAAAACCAAATAACAACTAAGTAAAGCTTAAACTTGTAGTGTCTATTATTTTCAGTTTCATTACCCGATTTAAGATTTCTGCAACACTGTGTGTTCTGGTGTTCCAAAGATAATTTTTACATTCAAAACCTTATAAAACTTTAGCAACCAGTTGATAAGTGGCAAAATGCAAGATAACAGTTAAGCAAAATTATCAAGAAAGTACCGACGGATGTATCCATATCGAGCTAGCTAAAACATGCAAAACATTTCCTGGGATACCTCTGATCCCCGAGTTTCACAAAATGCTGCAGAAGTTCGTAGATTAGTGGTCAGCAAAATAAGTAGCTAATCTCTGTTCAGTGTTCTCTACACATATTATTTGCTTTGGTTTAATAAATTTATAAGCTTTACATCTTTTGTTTATCATACAAAGTGTACATTTACTAGACAAAATCCATGTACATGTATATGTTTATTGTTCGTTGTCGGAAATATATGAGTAATAAGCCTAGCTGATAAGAAGCTGGAGAGAGGATTTAAGAATAGATACAGACTCCAAATGTGACGTACTTTAACAACCAATAAGAGGCCTCTAGGTTTTTATAGATAACGACTGAGTAAGGGTCTATCCATAAATAACGACTGAGTAAGAGTCTAATTATCTAAATTATCCGTTCCGTCTGGAACGTGATCTTTGCTTTACATCACTGTTAGCCGGTGTTCAGGTAGAAAGCTCAAGTTTGGTCGATTATAATATGTCGGTCATCAGGATGACCGACAATGATGGATGGCAATACTTTCCTATAATTCTGATTGTTAATAAATTACACAAATTGCAGGATAATGCTGTGATCTACGACCTATCAAATCGTATAAAAATGTAATACATCTCTTAACGGAAGGCGGTCATATTGAAATATCAGTGAAAACATATTGCATTGCGATTAAACAATAGACAACATTAATATAAGACAACCAAACGTATATCCCAAACAAAGCGTGTATTTGTCCAAGAAACAGTGGCCATATTTTGGCGAGTTTTGCATTGCTGAATTTCAGTGTCAATTCACAACAAGGTGAACCTTGGCTGAAATTTTGTATATTAGCAGCATAACTGATGTGATTATTTTTTCAAAGTAACAAATAATAGTAAGTATTTGTGTTCAAATAAATTAATTTAAAATTATTCAATTTAGCTCCCGCTTTGATGTTTATTTAGGTTGCTGAAAAGTCGGGATGTTTTTAGAGGAAGAAGAATTAAATTAGAAAATCCTCCAATGTCAGGAAAATATTCGTTGTTTTTTCCATATAACAACTTATACGTTTACTATTATTTACACTAAATCATTTAGAATAAAACTTAGCTTTCTCCATTTTGGCAACGAATGCCCTTAAATGTGTATTAATATGAAGTTTACAGTTGTCAATTTAGTGATGTGATGTTTTATTATGTCGTATGAACACCATAGTTTCCAATATTTTAAGATATGTTTTGTATATTATGTATATATAATTGTAATTACTGAGACTCATTCTACAGTAAGAAATGTTACTTTCTCTGTCACAGCCAATACACAGAATCATTCAGCCACGGCATGCAATATTTTTGTCGGCCTTTTTAACGGCTTTTTAAATTTTCCTTTGTATCGCAGCAATACCTCATTAATATCCTGCATTTGTTTGCTTATGTGCCATTTTGAGATAACCGAGCCATGTTTTCTTGGGTTCTAATCCAAATACACAATCGTCTCTCATTAAAGGCAATTTATTTTTGCTTATTAAAGATAATTCAACTTTTTTCATTAACGTTTTACTAAATAAAATAAAAAGTAATTTCGACGCGACACATTTGATTTGTAAATCATGGCCTTGACCTATGAACGCAATTTGATGGTAATGATAATACATTCAAGTCCCGTCTCCAATTACTTATCAATACGGGACTGAGCGAGTAAATTTTGTACGCGGCGTGGGTGCGGATATGCATTTCCATTAGGGTATGCATTGCCATTACTGCCCATTAACAGGATCTAGCAAACCGAGTCTGTATGACCGAGTCTGTGTTTTGTCAATGGTCGTATATTTTTTAAACATATTAATTTGCATTACCTTCTACTGTTCTAGAAAAAATAATTCTGTAAATGTGCATGTGGCTATTCTTAGTTATTTCACTTTCAATGATATTTTTCATAGTTCAGTGACGTATTTTTGTAGCAAAACACAAACGATTTCCAAAAATAAAAGACAACTTACAACCTAAAACTCCTTAAAAAGGTGAAATATGCATATCAGGAATTGCCACATTCAGAAATAACTGCCTCCCCACGCAAGAAGATGAAGAAAAGAAGGAGAAGAAGAGATAGAGAGAGAGGGAGAGAGAGAAAGAGACAGACAGAGAGAGAGAGAGAGAGAGAGAGAGAGAGAGAGAGAGAGAGAGAGAGAGAGAGAGCATGGTTAAAAAGGATCAGATTAAAAAAGACATCATAAACAATATCAAATATGATAACCCGAGGGGTTACCGCCTTGGAACTGTCAGTGGCAAATTGCCACTGGGGTTTAAACCAGGTTCTAGGGGAACCATTCTCTCACTTGTCCCAACAAAGGGAAGAAGTGATAAATGTCACCAATTTTATTTTATTATTCTGGAAATCAGTGGAATCATTTGACTGTCATGAAATTATTTTGCTAATATTCAACACTAAAAGTGTTGTAAATGAAATATTAACAAAGTTAACATTTCTCCTTGAAATTTCTGAACAAACACAGATAAAACAAATGTCACAAATAGTTGCTAATAAAGAAGAGGCGTTATCTGTGATATTCAAGATTTATATTCTCAGATCCCCTATGAAAATTCCATTATGGTCAGTTACGCCTTTTTTCTCGGTAAAGGGCAAACACATTCTTTTACCACGCTGAACATAGAATGGTTTAATTCTGAAAATACCGCATTGAAGGCCATCATACGCACACCATCATTTGGATTGGATCGAAATTTTTCTGTTTACTGCTTTAAATATTAAATTGCGCTCAATCCGTTCTAGGGTGCGTATAAGTTGCTTGGGTAGTAAACATGCATTTCAATAAATGACCATGCACAGGCCCAATTAAATCGAACCTGAATTATTTTTATATTTGTAGCGTTCGGCAGCTTTTTAACTTCTCTTTTCAGTATTTCGCAGTATTCTGTAGTGTTTTTTCTCAAAAGACATTTCGGAGGTAGGTTATTTAATTCTGTTCTAATCCAAATAAACAAACGTTATTCACTTCAGTCTTTGTGTAACAGATGAATTTAATATTTGTGTTTTGCCTTCTTAGTAACTGTGAGTCTAATAAAGTGAAATAATAACAAAAAAGAATTCTCTGACATTTTATTTTTAATCAGAGCTGGAGGTTATAAAACTGAGATTGGAAACTAGTCTCAAATCAATCAGATGCTTGAGATTTGAGACAGGTTTCCATTCTCAGCTTTGTAACCTTGGAATCAGGATCTCTGAAGATAACGATAATCCAATCAAGTCTGGTCTCCATTCACTTCTATATTACGCAACTAGTAGACAACTAGATGGGATCAGTGGTGATTTCTGATCGTAAATTGCGACATTTTGCAGAGAGAATGAGTTTATTGAATTTGACTTTTGTCGGGACGCTAAATCGCAATGAAAATAACTATTCGACCAATGCCATCTAAAGGCGATTGCAATTTAGTTCAATTCGCGACGAAAACAGTTTATGTTGTCTTGTCTGGATATCATGAAAGCAAAAGCAAAATTAACATAACAGTGAATGCGTTCTTGCTGGTACAAATTATACCTCTGTAACGCGTGTGGGTAAAGCAGAATAATTAAAAAAATTAAATAAATAGTATTAAAAGTATATACGAAAGACATAGTCAGCAAATTTCCGAAACAATATCAGACAATTTAGAATATTATCTAGATATATGATCGATAAAAAACAGTTATAGGCAAATACCATGGTCGCCTGACTTAGATTATCTTATTGACTTTGCAGACGATCAGATTAGTAAATTCAAATGTTACAAGTATGATTGTTGGAGCTATCCGTTAATACGTGAAAAGAGGTTAAAGAAATAACTTACAAAACTAGTTATATGACGTTTGGTGAAATTCAATTGGACGTCCATCCCCATATTTTTTTTATATTTATGACCCTTTAACAACCCGATACCGATGTCATGTAGTGATGATAACGTATATCAGGGGTATACGATCAACCTTTATTGGGGTTGTCCAGTTTAGCTCAATTGGTTGATGATATAAGACGTGGCGTGTTTGTTCTCAATCCGATTTTAGTTGTTTTTCAAGTAGCAACATTTTCACAAGAGTGATTCAACCCTTCTGACACAAATTTTGAAAATAAGTGTGTGTTTTTGTTGTTGTTGTTGTTTTTAAAGAGGTGAAATATGCATATCAGGAATAGGCACATTCAGAAATAAACAGTTTCCCCACACCGCCAGGAAGAAGATAAAGTTATATTGTATTCCTCGGTTTGGTCTTGTAGAATGTTGACTACAATTTTGAACATGTAATTAAAGTACATATAAATACTAGTATTAAACAAATCGTCTAAAAAAATAACTTTTTTTATTTGTGAATCACATGAAATAAGACCTGCATAATTTTGCTTTTATTAACTTTCTGGAGTAACGCTGCAATACAAATAATAACTTCTACAACTTTTTTTCCAAACCTGACAAATGCTATTACGAAATCACCATAATTGGTAACAATTGTACAAGCATTCCAGCCAAACGCTTTAGGCACAAATCAAGCAAATTTAATATTTGCAATAACAAAATTCGGTCTGGTCGATCCCTTTTATTATCTAGGAGAAAACAATATGCCATTTACTTTACGCTCAAATGTCGGTTATATATCAGATTTTCCGCTGGGGTTATGAATACCAAGTATACATAAAGAGCTAAAAGCATTATCACATATTCCTCGAAGATCATCCTACGCTATTTTTTCTTTCTACCAAACCAAAAGATCTCTATTTTCTACTTAATTTTCCAGCTTTGGTTAACAAAATAGATCCTAAATATTATTGTTTCCATTGTATCTTCAATTAATATACATAACATAAACAATACATAAAACATTACATAAATAGACCAACATGACTTGTGAATGGATGTTCTAACAAGTCTCAAAAAAGACATTGATATATAAAGAAACGTTTGCGCAAATTAAGATAAACATCTTAGACAAAATCGCAAGGGTATGTTTTGAAATAGTGTTTCTTATTTCAGAAATGACCCTTTAATCAGTAGATTTTCAAATAGTCCTTTTTCTCAGTAATTTTTCAAGTCCAGGCATTCGTACAAATACTATTATGAAAGCAAAAATTCCAACATATAAACATTTAAAAGAATGAAAACAAATTTCTGTTAAAAGGTAAAATATGCATATCAAAAAGGAAAAATATGCATATTAAAAATTGTCACATCCAGAAAACGCAACCACATTACGCATCAAAATAGCAGCGAAGGAAAGAGAGCATAGCTTTATAAGAAGAACAGTTTCAAATAAGACAAGACAAACAATTGAAAAAAAAGAGAACCTTAGGGATTACCGCCTTAAAATGGTCAGTGGCACAACAATTTACCGCTGGGGATTAAAACTACGTGCTAGGGTGCACCAAGAAAATCAAACCTAGAACAAAAACACAACCTTCCCACATAGTCATGAAGTAGAGAGAAAAAGAGATCATATATGTACAGTTTATATAGATGTTAAAGTACAAGTCCTTTAGGAGTTATAGACTAACAAGGCGATATTAAAGAAGCAAGACAGAAAGCAACGAAAATCACCTCGGAGTTTTGGAAACATCACACGTTTTCTGGACAAACTTGCAATCAGAAGTATAGCATATAAGATGTAAATCTCCGTTGTCTTTTTATGGCTTCAGTTTGGCAGTGGCTCTGTTTCACTGTGGAGATCCAGACCAGATAAGTTAATAAGTGAAGGATGTCAAAATATATTCTTATAGTTGCTGATAATATTCTAACGCTATATATATTTTGTCCCAATATTCTATGAAGAATTAAATGATTTTTATAAACCATCCCTTTTGCATTTGTGAATGACATCAGCTTTCTTATATACCATCACAATTTAATGGAGTTTTTAGTGAAAAAGTAATATATGCATATCAGGAATCGACACATCCACAAAACACAGCCTCCCCACGCAGAGACAAAAAGGGGGGGGGGGAGAGAGAGAGAGAGAGAGAGCATGTTTATTATAAGTATGTCAATTCAAATAGGACGCCACACACAATTAGCGAAAAAGACTGCCAGTATGGGGTTTCAACCAGGTTCTAGGGTGCACCAACCTCACACTTGCCGCAACAGGTTCTCGTATCACAAAACAAGTACGAGTTGTCTTTGGTGTGTGATATAAATACTCATACCCACCCATCAGCTCAACAATGTTGCATGCAAAAGCACACAAACATATAAAACAGTGAAATATTTTGAATAAAGATATAAAGATATAAATAATCCCTATTTGTGCAATCAATATTTGCAGCAAAAACAAGGCTGTGTCTGGTCGCTTGCATCTCTTTAGTGTCTCTTTAGTGTCTATAATGATTCTCCAATGGAGACTGATGCTTCCATTAAGCCATTGTCGGCGTGGTTCTACAGTCTTGGTTTAATCACTGACCACTGTACCGCACGGTTCTTAACAAATGATTCCTCTGCCTTAAATTGAGACTGTAATGAGAGATTAGGGTTTTTGTTGTTGTTATTTTTATTTCTGAACTGGCAGTTTTTAAATTGTTTTTAAGGTGTTGTCTGTGTGGGCAAGCTGTGCATATTTACGTTATTAGAAACTTGTATCATAATATCTTAAATAAAAAATAATGTCAGTTGCTTGAAAATTTACCATTTTCAAACGTTTCATCTTAGCTCAAGTACATACTATTTCCATTTTGACATCATATTTATAATTGACAACGACTTAAGAACTTCGCCACTGTTTTGAAAAATTAATGAGGCAATTCCATACGGCCATTATTAAAGAATACTTTCCAAAATAGACCTTATTTGTGTGGGGACTCAATTAGGATAGCCCCATTACTTTTGTTAATGTTAAGATATGATCAAAGAAATATGCCATTATTTGCATTTAAAAATAATCTGCTATGCATCTAATTTATTATGTGATTCGGGTGTGGATATTGGGGCATCGGAATGGGTTTGGGATATCCATAATTATGTTAGAACCTTATGTCCAAAACCGTTCCCGCTTTTCTATAAATATTGTAAAGGTCGTATATTGTGTTCCCGTAAAAAAACAAATATTATTAAACTTCACCAACAAATATATTTAAACTGGACGTTGTTGTTTTCAATACTGAACTAGCTGCGCAGTCAGCAGTTTGAATGTTACTGACCGTGTTGACCCGGTTAGCTCAAATGGTTACGTTGCTAGGCGCTGTTGCCGTGACGGTGCAGGTTCGCTCCCAGGTTGAGGCAATATCAATGTTTTGTATTTAATAACAATCGTAATGCTATATAGTGCCTATCAATGGCTGAAATTTCGGCCCACCCAGCACATTTTAGGAGCTGTTGTGTGTAAAGTTTAATTCGCTATAACAATTTTTGCTCTATTAAATGTATTCACTAGTTCGTTGACTGTGTACGTATATAACATCACATTTAATTTGTTTAAAGATCTAAGAATGTATATTTGATAAATATGGATAATTAAAAAAAAAAAACACTTAATATTTTTGTCCCAATACGCGAACAGGTACGTATAATGAAAAAGGTCACAACTAATGACATGTAACGAATTACGGAGACCAATTGCAATGTTGCGTTAATTACACGTTCATGTTCTTAAAACACAAGACCGGTTATAGTCTTTTTAATCTGCTCAAAATAAAATAACAATGCTATCGTGTCTAGCCATCATCGCTTATTTTGTCAATACGAACAGACAATGATCTTCTTACCCACAGACAAACATCTTTACCAAGTCGAATTCTTGCAGAAAGCATCCATCACACGGAGGCGTTTGGTTTGATTCATTTGAAAAATGGCCGTAAAACTGTCTGCATTTAGGATAGCGCTGAAGAGACCTGATCAGCATATTACGAAATTAGTTTCGTTTTTAAAAGATTTTTTTCCAGCTTGTTCTTAGTCCACTTATTGACATAATTCTGGTCACAAAAGAACGTTTCCCGTAATGGTTTTTAATAAGAAGATTGAATTGATTAGGAATTGTCATAAATAAATCGAAACACTTTAATTCTTCTTGACAAAATACATTGGTTGTTTAAATTATATTTCGTCCAGCGGAATTTAAGTATTTTCATATTGCTCGCATTTTTTCTTCAACATATCAGTTCTAATGCGTCATTGAATAATGTACCCATTGAGTTAATTGCTTTACTAAATATAATTCCAACCACTATGTCGGTGAGTGTTCATAAATGAGCATTAACAAATTTAATCGGCCGTACGGCTGCGAAGCGTAAGGCCGATTTATTTTGTAAAAACTCTTTTATAAACATTAACCTATACTTAAAAATATTTGATGTATGTTTATTAACAATACTTTAGTGATGCTACCCATGTAACAGAATATGGAAATCAAGGTCACGCATCAAGATCTGCACAGGGTGGGTCTATGTAAGACAGCATCAACCCTGATGAAACCCCTATTTTCCACGGCGGCAAATCTTGGATTTTCTTCGTATTGTTACGTTAATTTTTTAATTGTTAATGGACATTTTTCTTTTCGTTTGCTGCTTGTGGAGGAGGTTCTTGTTCTTAAATGTGTTAAATATTTTAATAAATAGATAAAAAAACCCAGCTAAAATCATTTTCTTTTTGTTTAGATTTTGAAAATAGTTTACCCGATTTAGTACATGTTTGATTGTAAATCGCCCAGACACAAAAAATAACAACTACAACACATATTTCTGTTGCTGTCTTCGACGTTAGGTTTGGAACAATGTTCATTCATGTTTTTTATGTTTAGAGCCTCCATTGCAGATTCTATAAATTATGTAGCATTCATTATTTTGGTTTTAAAAATGTGAGACTGACGGTTTCAAATATTTGTTTTGCCAATTTTAAAAGAAAACGTTAGCCAAACGCGTACAAAGTAATGTCGTATGATGGCATAGGCTAATCGTGTGCAGAAAATGCCGTATGATGACGTCAGCAAAATTTGAAAAGATAGTGACGAATGAAATCTTGCACTGATTGCTGGTAGTTTGAACAGTTTCCAAGAACAGTGATTTCATAGGTGCGTTCATATGAGGACAGCCATTGCATCAGACATCCGCAAGTGACGTCGCTTCCGGTCAAATCAAGCGTCCTAAGCGGCAAATCGCTGATTGTAGTGGAGATTGTAGAAATTGCCATGTTATGCAAACCGAGTGTTGAAATGTGGCTATGAGGCGGAAACTGAGCATTTTCTATGCCGTTAAGATGGGGCAGATCCCGGAGCCTTAGTTCCCGAATGTTTTGAAACATTTGAAATATCTCGTTTGGAAATCTGTATAGACCAGTTCCAGATAACTCAAGATAGTGCACGTTATACAGCCTACAATGGGGAACCATCTCACCTTCATCAATGACTGATCCAGTATTGAAGCTCAGTGTTTCCAATTTATACAATAAACACACTTCATTTGGTATAGCCTCCATTTTCGTGTTGTTAAGAATAAGTGTTTGGAGTGTGTTCCTTAGATTACTAAATCCGTTATGAGGAATGTCACTGATATCAGTCCCGTCGACCTTAAGCTCGTGGAGATGATCTAGTACAGTAACGTTTGTCGGCCATATTGATCCAGCGGTTCCGAACGAAAATGACGTCAGCGTCCGGTGAAGCGTCTGGAGCACCTCGGCTTCAATGGTTATCAAAGGATTGTCGGCCATTAGTAACGTTTGCAGTTTTGTCAGGTTAGTCAAAGCTTTTGGAAGGTATTGAAGGCGGTTAAATTCCAGATTTAGGTAGATTAAAAGATCATCTATGTTAAAGAATGCTCGATCGTCAATTCGTGACAACCTGTTGTTAGATAGATTTATGGCAATGTCTGTTGGTTTGTGTTGAGGCGACCAAAGATCAGTAAATGCTTTGTCTACGATTCGACCAATAATGTTGTCATCCAGGTATACTTCTAAGTGCGCATGCGTAATGTTATTGTTGATGAAGTTAGGCACGTTGTGTAGATGTGTGCTGCCGCATTCAATGATATTGGTGGACGGACATGTGCAAGGGGAGCTGGCAGCGCACGTAGTGGTGTCCAAAAGGTAGCAGCTTATTCCGTGCAAGGATGCAATGATCGGCAACAAAGTAAACATCTGAAAATAGCAAAACATCGTGATGAAATACTTTTATAACAGGTTTATATCCGTCGGGTTTTTGTCGGGAGTCAAGATTACGTGTAAAGTTTCTGTGTTTATTTCTTTGTTTCAAATAACAATAAACTAATGTTCACAATATTTGTATCAGGTATTCCTGTGCAAGGTTTTCATTTGCAAATAAATGTAAAATATAAAACACTATTTATAAAATCAAGTTAAGGTTATCTTTATTTGTGAGCGGTATTCCTTTGCTCTTGTTGAAAACTTAGATGTTTCTTTGTGTAGAGTCAAAGTTAGAATGTCTTGAAATAGTAATAAAATCCCCAAACTTCTGATAATTTATCTGCTTCAGGCAATCATTACCATGACAACTATAAGGGATTTCAACATCTTATCGGTAATAAAATTCTCGAACCGATTACAAAGAATTGTTGATGTCAATTATGCAACTAAGTATCAAACTGATTATGACAATAAACTTCAATTAAGTAACACAATAAATATTTGAAATTAAAAAGAAAGAATTGTTACTTTAATAAAAGAACATCAATTATTGAGATAGCTACCATATTTTAGCATGGTAGCATTTTCTGTTCATAAAAAAGAAGCCCTCGCTACAGTACTGTTAACGTTTAAGGTTACAAACGAAGCACGCGATACTCTATATTCGGATTCAAATGCGCAATAGACGCAAATTTTGTCATCTTTTACGTTCACAGTACAAACGAATCGCACGATACACGATAAGCGGACGCAATATACAGGATATAAGGACGCAAGATACACGATAGACGGACGCAGGATTCACGATAGACGCTTATTTTGTTACCTTATATATTCACAGTACTGTAGGTGTTAACAAATCAAGACCTTCCTATCTGATTAAAAAATAAATACAAATAAATAAAAATAAAAGTACAAACACAAGCAACACATTCTTCAAACACAGAGTGCAAGACAGAAACAGACATTTACTTTTAATATGGCAAAATTCAGACACTGCTTGCAATTATCGAAAAAAAGAGAACCGGCGGTGTTCCAGCATGGAACAGTCAGCGAAAAAACAACAACAACAACATTTGAGGTTTACACCAGATTATAGGGTGCACCATCCTCATACTGCCTTTCTTTCCGTTATCAGATTCGGCGTCAATCGACTTGCTACAGTAACAACAGTCTGGTTACCGATCCTACAACAGTAGGACGATCGGGAACAACACTACATTAAAAACAGCAGATGTACTGAGTACGGAGCGGTGTAAGGTATGTGCCGCACTTACACACTGCTCATTAATAACTGAATATTGCCTTGGTTATTAAATTTCATTCCATCCGTCCGATCAGAAATTGTGTGTGCAAAATCATACTAACACGTGAAACAATAATTTTCTCGCTGTTAAGTAAATTGGGTAGCTGTTTATAGACCTTTCTATTTCCCGTGAAATTAACCGGTGCTGGAAAAAATATTTTATCTTACCCACCCGTTTGCTTGGCAATTCTATTCTTATGTTCTATATGTTTGTGTGCTTTTGCAACATTGTCGAGTTAGGTGGGTTGGTGTTTTATCACCAAGACCACTTGTACTTGTGTGTTCTTTTATGAGACCTGTTTGGGCAAGTGTTATGTTGGTGCACCCTCGAAGCTGGTTTGAATCCCCAGTGGCAATTTTTTTGCCACTGACACTTACATGCTAAATAAATAATAAATGAATCAATATTTATTGTTGAAAGAATTAAAACTTACCATAGTCCAGATTTTGTATCACAGACATATAAATATCATAACGTTGTAAAGAAAGTTTTATGTTGTACTAGGTATAACCTTTATGTTCAATTTAATAGATCGTGATAAAAGGACTTAAATGCTTCACTTTGTCTGACCTTAAAGTAAGATAAGTAAATAATTTAAGTTTAAAATTAGTTACAAATATGGGATCATATTAAGAGTAAGAGAGAATCGTTGATAATTGATACGAGATTGAACTCGGGCTTTAACGTTTATACGCATATGTATTTTTAAAATGTAAACGTTTAAGACATGACATGAGAGAGAGAGAGAGAGAGAGAGAGAGAGAGAGAGAGAGAGAGAGAGAGAGAGAGAGAGAGAGAGAGAGAGAGAGAGAGAATAGGATGTATCATTTATAAGAGACAGGTAAAAGAGAGAGCGTGAGAGAGACAGACAGATAGACAGATCATTTACAGAACACATTCGCAGGGGCTTTTGAGATGGACCTTGTTTTCTCCCAAATTCGGATAAACTATCCGACCCCCAAATAAAATTATCGTTATTTTAGGGTCTTATATGCCGGATAAAGTCGGGACATGAATGTTTAGAGAACTTGGTGTTTGATAGCAAACTCGGTGTGGGTAGACTGATAATGGTTCCGATCTACCAAAACAAAACAAAACGATTTTTTTTCCAGCGCAGACCTTACAATAACGATTTTTTTTTTATTCGGGATGGGTTGGGGTCTGCCAGTTTGTACAAATTTTGGAGAAAACTGGGTCCGTCTCCAAATCAATTACAACCAAATCAACCTCAATTGCACCTTCGCCTTTTATACAATTATGTTTATATGAGAAATTGGCGTTATGAATTTCAGCAAAAAAATGAAAGATTGAGTTACTAAACTAAAAAAAAAATATTAGATGATTCGAACCCGTAGTTGTCATAATATGAGTACTTAGCTGTGCCACTGTACCATGGCCGATCTAAGTACATCGTTTCTTAATATTTTGGTATGATTGATACCAGTGCGAAACTTCTGGTTTGATAAAGTGTCAAATATGTTATGTGTGTGGTTTTTTTTTCACGAGATTAATCGGCAAAAACACTTTTCTACGATCCCCAAAAGGAGTAATCCAAGCAACTTAGACCAGATGGAATGTCACACTTATTCCGAAGAAATTATAAAGATTTTTTGCTGTTTTGGACAAATAACGAAT
Source organism: Corbicula japonica (assembly GCA_038501625.1). Classification (NCBI taxonomy): domain Eukaryota; kingdom Metazoa; phylum Mollusca; class Bivalvia; order Venerida; family Cyrenidae; genus Corbicula; species Corbicula japonica. The sequence continues at coordinate 131,029 of JAZAYU010000762.1, read as the reverse complement.
ATTAATCCATGAATTACCGACCTTTAATACAAAAACGTTTATGGTAAACCAAATAAGTGTGAACATGTGTTCGATTTATTCTTTTTTTAGGTTTTTCTTTTCAATATATTATTTACAAATTTGCATTTTGGGTAAAAGACCAAGAGAATTTGTAAAATTGAATTATAGTTTTACAAACAAATTTTTTTGATATAAAAGGTCATATCAATTTTCATTTGGCCCTTCTTCAAGAAGAGAGTTCCTTTCGGCGAACAGATTTGTGTTCCTTTCGGGGGACAATTTTGGCTTGGCGCGTGTATGTGGTCGCATTGCTGAGTAGACTTTTTTCCGTCGTTATCAGAAAATAAACGACTGTTGTAACTTGACATGTATAAAGAGTAAATATGCACCATTTGTGATAAAAAAGAAGAGGTATAGTCCGATTTTACGCGTTGAGCCGTGAATGTACTTTTGTATTTATAGATTTTTGGAATATTCCACAAAATAGGGATGTTAGATATTCCCATCAGAGCTCATTATGTTGAAATTGTACTGCCCTCCAACATAAGGTTGCATGGCCGTGGCAGTTACGCTTCTGATTTCTGGTAATATAACATAAGGGTTGTGTGTTCGAATCCCACGAGTAGATTTCATTTCTGTTTTAACGTCTTTTTTCAATACATTCATGTAGACACCGACACAAATGACATTAAACCGTGCAAATTTCGAGTAAGCTTTCATCAAGCGAGTTGATAAAATGTCGCGATCGATGCTTACTCAAAACACAGTTTTTGGGCGATGCAAAAAAACATTTTACAAAGTGGTTTGAATTATGTAAATTGTAAAAGAAAGAGAATGTAACAACAAGTGTTTCCAGAACGCCAGGATTCACAATTGTCAACGCTCCTTTGGTACGAAGGTGTATGGGGTCACGGCAAGCTGTTCATATGTAATGAACATAAACAAAATTAAAAGGAGGTTGCAAACTATAAAGATAAACAGCTTAATACTTAAAAAAATAATATCATATGAACTAAATTAAAATTATAAAAAGGAAATGAAAGACAAAAATAAAAAGGTTACTTTTGTTGGATTCGAACATGCAATGTTTTGGATCTTAGCCGGAAATTATACTCACTGAGCTATTGCATCGTGACTAAATATCTACTGCTTTGAACAGTTTTAATGTCACATAAGTAAGGTAATTTAACGGTAACTCTGTAAAATGACGAGCTTTACCTATTTTGTACTATAACAGTGGACTTGTCCGAAAGGTCACAGCTCACGGGTCAAAATCGAACTATACAGAATATACTTTATTAAACCAGCAACTAGAAGGTGTTTACAACAGCACACTAAACGACTTGGTATGGCAAACATTGTGCAGCATTTGTGCAACTCGAAGGTTTAAGATATCTTAGTATATTAAACATTCCGAAAATATGTATGGCAATAAATTAGTGGCCGACAATGAAGTGGCATCAAATTGCTATCAGCAACCCTGTTGGAATAATGGTAAACATGCATCTTGTAATATGACTCCAAGTTCGTTGTATTCTTAAATCTAACAATAACTCGTTGTTAATGTCCAGCAGGATGTACTTGTAAGCGTGGGGAATATACAGCCTATTTTAAACCTCAAGGAAAGATAACTGAAGCTCGCTGAGGATTCTCTGGCGACTATAATCGCCAGAAAAAATTGGTTTACTACTGTCTGCTTGTCTGATGAAATACAGACATGCGCAGTGAAACAGTCAAATTGCTGAGCACACTTTCCCTCTCTTCTTTTTTCCTGTCACTTTTCACATCATCTACTCACTTATTCCAATAGTCCTTCACCTCTATCGCATTGTTCCTTCACTTTACATTCAGCCATTGCCCCTCATTCACCTTCATGTCCTTTCTTTCGTTCCCTTTTCTATCTTTACCCAACTCTTCTCCATCCCTCTTCTACCTCTATAGTCTCTTTCCCCATCTCCTTCCCCTCTATCTTCTCCCTCTCTGTTCTTCCTCATTCCACCCTTTCTCTTCCCTCTCTTTTCTTCACCCTTTTCCCCCTCCCATTTCTCCCCACGTCTCGACTCTTAACCCCTTTTCTCCCTTACCCCCTTCTTTTTTCTCACTTACTTTTATCTTCTCTTGATCTCTTCCCTTCTCTCTCCCTAAATACGTTTCATCTTTCGTAAAACTCAATCTTCTCCCACTCCTTCCTCTCTCTTCTTCTCTTCTAAGTTTCTTTTGTCACTCTTTCTTCACCCTCTGCTTTTTTTCCGTTTCTATTCTCCCTCTTCTCCCTTTCTCATCGTTGAGTACACGCCCTTTTGGCCTTGCAATGCCCCCGCCCTCTTTTTCTTCCCCCTTTTCCTCTTGCCCCTCCATCACCTTCATCTTGACAATGCGCAGAAAAAAAGAAGTTTTCTTTAGTCATTAAATGGTCTGAAGAAAAACCTTGGGTATAGATTATAAGCTTATGACATAGTATACAAAAGATTGCACATTGCGATTGCATGGAAACTTATTATTGTTATTAGAGCAAATACCGATTGCTTACCAAAATACAATGAGGAAACTGTCTAGAGGATGTGTTAAATAAAATGTGTGAAAAGTTCGATTTCGACATAAGATTTACGATGTAAGATAGAGAAAATAAAACCTTTTGGGGATAAACAAAGAGAGAGAGAGAGAGAGAGAGAGAGAGAGAGAGAGAGAGAGAGAGAGAGAGAGAGAGAGAGAGAGAGAGGCCATCCCAACCCTTTTTGCTTTATTTTATTGATAAGAGAAACGCATTTCATACACGATGGTACTTGAAGGTTATCGTGCACTTGTTTGACCATTGAAGCATTTTTGGAGTTTGGCTTAATGTAATGCTCGATGTAATTATATTATCATTAAAAGATGAAGCACGCATTTACTCCAAAGATACGCCTTTTATCACATAATGACCAATTTAGTTCCTGGCTTCGAGGTTATAAACCTGAGCTTGGAAACCAGTCGACCAGTCGCCATTTCAACCAATCAGATGGTTGAGATTTTAGACTGGTTTCCATGCTCAGTTTTATAACCTTGGGCACAGATAAGCAAGCACATCTGTGTCAACTGATCCGGACCTACAACGTTCGCATTCTTGTCAGAAACAGCCTAATGAATCTAAAAGCGAACACTTTAGATCCTGATCAGACGGCACGGATATGCCGGCTGATCTGGATCTTAACTGTTTTTCCACGCAGTAAAGCCTTATCTATGGAGTAAAGGGATAAACAAGAGGTACTGGGAGCAGTATTTCCTCACCTGAGTAATAAAAAAAATCAGTATCTGGACACATTTCTTGACCTCCAGTGGCAAATTGTTTTGCCACTGGCCGTTCCAAGGCGGTTACCTCTCGGGTTCTCACTTTCGTTAATTGTTTGTGACGTCCATTTTGAAACTGATTATTGTAATACTCTGCTCTCTTTTCCTCTCTACTTTTTATCAGTGTGGAGAGGCTGTGTCTGCTGGATGTGGCCATTCCTGATATGTATATTTCACTTCTTTTTGAAGATAAAAAATAACAAATAGGCCCCCTTTTGTGCTTAAAAGATTACAGTAGCGGATCTAGTGGGAGTTCAGTGAAGTTGCTCGAACAGTTTTGGGCCGCAGTAATTTTATGAACATTTTGAGCAGAAAGCTTGAAATTATCAGATTACATTAATATTTAAAGCATAATATATTGCTTCTTGCGTAATACTGTTTTAATGTTTTTTCTTTACATGTGAACTCATTTTTCAGCTCATTTTACTAAGTTTCAAACAAATGCAGCTGAATTATAATCAAGATTCTATGCACAATTAGTGATTATTGCGTGAATAAGTGAAAGCCAACGAAGACGATTGCTCGAGCTGATTGAGCCAGTTCATGAATTGTCATGTCTATATTACGACAACTGACAATTAATAGACTCAGTGGTAAAAACGAAAGTCACAAAATCGTCGATTGCGGGTACAGTTTCCGTTAACAAAAATTCATATCTCCCTGTTCAAATATGGATTCTCGAGTAATTTCGAAAAAAATCTGTGTAATTCTAAACTATGCAATTGCTCACAGAATTTTTTCAGCAGTTTTGGCCGATTTCGTTTATGGACGCATAATAGGAATTTAAATAGCCATTTCATAAAATAGATAAAAATGATGCATCTTATTATGTTTCAAATTTGAAGAGTGTAACTCAATTCCACGCGGAGAAATTAAAATTTAATGATCGACCTAGTTAGAACATTAGTTAACTGTATTGTTTTAACATTCTACCACCAAACTTAACATATGAATTCTTTCTTTGTCGAATTTGAAAGAAAAACTTGTTTTTGCTTAACAATGACATTTCATGATTTACGTCGTGAAACATAGGTTTGTCCTTTCTACCAATTTTGTAATTGCTCTAATTTAAGTGCAATTATATAGATAAGACGTTGCATGTTTGTATGCAAAATGTTCACATGTCACAATAATAAACAATTTACTTACTTACTTACTTACTGTTCATCTGAACATTTGACAATAGATAAAAATATGAACTTGAAAACCACCGGTGATGACAAATAACAAAATATTGCAGGGTCGGTTGGACTGAGCATGGCAGTAATGAAAAAGTATATGACTGTTCACACCGCCTAGCCCAGTTTCCAACCCGGGACTAGGCGGCAAAGGCAGTGATATGCATAACCATTACTGCCCATTAACAGGCTCAATTAAACCGAGCCCCTGCAATATTTTCATTTTTGTCTTTCGGCTTTCAAAGTTCACGTTGTAGCATCTATTTTTATAAAAGCATAAGCCATATCTTATGGACATGTATTAACTGACAGTTGAGCAATAGGCGGACATCTTACCACAAGCCATATCGGCAGCGACTGAATATAAACAAATATAAATGAAATGTTCGTTTTGACATTTTTTGACATATTGAACAATTTAATTTTTATGTGGTTAAACTTAAAATAATTATTTAGACCTTGGTTTCTCTAAAAGTCTGGGTCATGTTAATGATGAAGGAAATCAAAGACAACATTTATTACACCTTAACAGTAAAGCAAGGGAAAGAAACTAAGCAGACTTTAAACAACACTAAAGTGGTTTGTCACTGCCCGTTCCAAGGCGGTACCACAAAGGTTCTCTTTTTCGTTAATTGTTTTCGGTGTCTTATTTGAAATTATTGTTCTAATAAGCCCATTCTCTCTAGCTATTTGGCTGTGTGTGGAGGCTGTGATTTCTGGGTGTGGAAATTCCTGAAATGCATATTTCACTTTTTTTTTTATAAATTTCATCTTGAGTGCTTTTTTTGGTTATCAATAATATGTATATGTAATTTTTGGAATAATTTGAAACCGTTTCTAGATCAAATCGAAAAAAAAACATTGTGTAACATCATTTTCCGATTTCCCCAGTTACCAAAATAACATTTTTACTTTCCAGGTGGTAAACTTTTACCTTGACGAAAATTGACCATGGCGAATTTTCCCCATCTATAATAAAGTGAAAATTTAAACATCTTGTAAGATTTGCTGTTATAATGCCCATGTAGCCAACGGCGTTTTCCAAAAAAAGGTTCATAACACAAGTTCTGCATTCCTGTAAGCACATAAAGTAACATAAATAATTATAAAACTATTTAGGTCAAGTTGTAGGTCCTAGGTTATTCCTATATATCACTGTAGAATATTATGCTTTGCTGATAGTTAAGATCTGAAGAAATCATCAGGGTTCATAGAGACGGACTAGCGAGCTTTTGACCGGAATTTGGTGCCCGTACTTCCTGCCCAGATACGAGACCCTGTTTTGCACCTAGCCGAATTAACGCACGGGTCGTGTGAATCTGATGGTTGGCGAGTTGGAACCGTTGTTTGTTCGAGCCATTGCAATAGAAAGGATATTGGAACCATTGAATGTTAATGGACCATACGGGGCGAAAGAAGTCAAAATCTAAAGATAGCCTCCTAAAAAAACGTGTATTCTGAATGATCTGAAATCTCTGAAAATTTCAGGGTTCGTATAGATGGACCAGCCCAGCTGATGCCCGGAATTTCAGGCCGCTAAACGTTCTGGAACCAAATAATCCGGAGGTCGGTCACTATTTTACATAGCGAAAAAATCCGAAAACTTAATACAGACATTTGCTTGTGCTCGTTCTTCTAAGATATATCAGCCCCTGTATTGCCCGAGCTGAATAAACGCGCAGCCTCAGATGTTCGGCGAGCTCGAACTGTTTTTGCAATAAAACTGATCATAAAAAGGAATATAATAAAGATGATTCAATTTAATGTTTTTTCATATATCAGCCAAATTCAAATAATTGACTCAATTTTGATCAAGTAAAAACCAATAAATGGACTGATTTTAAGGTTTATTAAATGCTGTGAGCTAAATATTTTCACTTATGTTTATATAACTTTCATTTAAAATGTAATTTTAATGTCTAAGCAATAGAGGCCATGCTCAAGCAAAACCTTGCACCAGTCAAAATAAAAAGTAACCTGTATATATATTTTATGCAGTGCAATAATAGTATTTGTTTGAATTTTGACAAACAATTTGGAGTACTTACGTATCAGTTGCAATGGAGGAACATTTTTTTTTATAAAAACTCATGTGTGCAGCTTACATTTAGACACAGGTTATACGAGGATAAATTGATAATCGTGCATATTTTTCCTCCGTTACTTTTCTAGCTTCCTCCGTAACTTTCCGCCGTAACCCAAAATTACAAGGGTAAATTTTAATTATCTTACCACTTCTGACCATATAACTTGACGGCTTCTGTGATAATAACGAGGCAGTCAGTTGATAACAACAAATTAATTATTACTAGAAGCAATCATGATACTTTTGGTTACGGAAGAAAAAAATACGGAGGAATTTTTTTAAACATTTTTTGACTAATATTTGCAATAAATAATACTTATTTAGTGATGGTATGTATTAATCAATTGATAATCGTGTAATTGATGTAAACTGTTTGATCCATGGAATTAACATAGATTAAAAGAAGTGAAATACACAGTTACGGAGGAAAATTTTATTATCGGACATCAAGAATTTCGTGTTAAGGCTATGACCAACAAAAATATATAAAAGCCGCAGGTGTTTTTATTTTGAATACATAAAATTTGATAATTCTATAAAATATTTATGCCTTTATAACTGTTTTTATCTTATTTAATACCATCAGCAGTGAGGTTTAAAAATGGTTACGGTAGGAAAGTTGTTTTTGGGCGACATCCCTTAAAACCAGTGTCATTTTTGAAATGGCATCCAATTGCAACAGAACTTTCTAATATCATATTTTCACGTGCCTTAAACATTAAAAACAGCAAATTTCTTAATTGCCAATCATCAAATTTCAACGATTTTACTGTAAAAATTGATGTTTTGCCTGGCGACATGCAAAAAAAGCGATGTTACTAGACATTTAGCATGCTATAAAACTTAAAAGAAGTAACATAAATGGCTATCTCAGTGATGTTTGTTCTAAGAAAACATCAGATCTTTCCCCAAAATATCAAATTGAATATTTAATTTTAGAGTTTTAACCTTGAAGATTTGGTCTTCCAAAGGCCGGCGACATGTTTTTCTCAAAATTGAGTCAATTGTTTGAATCTGGCTGATATATTCTTCAGTGTGCACTAATACCATTACATCGGTCTGGAATAGAAGTTACACAAATCAACAAACTCAATTATCTATCCAGTTACTCAAGAGGGCATCATACACGTGATAAGCAAGTCCGAGAAATACATACATCCACAAGATTGTATGTTTTTCAGATCTTTTTTTCCAGAAATTCTAGAGGGCCGATCTGTTGTCGTACCAGCGATTTGGAGCCCATCCGCCAGCAATACCCTTATAGTGAGGAAAGTCGTCCACAACAACCTCCTCAACACTTCCGGCCCGAGGATAATAACCTTGAGGGGTCCTGGAAAGGTAAAAATAATATATGATTTGCTTAAAATAAATATTCAGAATTATTTGGACCAAACAAATTTGTTTTGATATGTAAACGCAAATGAGTTTGTCGACTGGTTACATATCTTTCCCTTATATTAAAAACTTAAAATATCTTTCAAAGTAGTACCAAACTACATTTACTTACGGATTGACAATCACATATTTATGATTGTATTTATTCTACAACTTGTATAATTCGTTGTACAAAAATGGTTATACTCGTGACAACACTGTTGGAATAGAGACATCAAATATAAAAACTTAGAGTGCTGCAAACATAACTGGTTCCCGATCCTACAACAATGGTAGAATCGGGGACCAAACGTTTGCAAACCGTGCAAGTTCATCATCACGTTATCGACGTCAAACGACGTCATATGGCAACTCGACGTATCTTTTCCTATCGTTTACAGTACTATATTCCTCTGACTGCACCAAGCCTTTAGGACGTATTTGCTTTGTTGTTTTGAAATGAAATAAGGGTTTTTTACCCATATACAATTTGCCTTTCTGGGACGTAATAAGGCTGAGGTCCGTAGTAACGAGCGTCTCTAGGGGCGATAACCATCGGACCTTCCTTGGAATACTCCGAACCCGAGTAACTGCTATACTCACGCCGGCCACACACACCTAGAACAAAGCCATTCGGTTTGCTAATAAAACATCAAAAGATGACTGCGTATGGCATACACACACAAAACTAAATGAGATTACATACCATAATTTCTATAGCTGTTAAGATGTGCAATAGGGCAATTTCGCACAGATTCAACAAATAAAATTATCACAACCAAAATTTAGATTTTTGTACTTTGAACATGATTTTGATGTCTACATTATGATTGGATATTGAAAACGGTTTTGGTTGGTAACGTACTTGATTTTTATAGCACAAAATCTGCTACTAAGTCAAAAGTTAATATCGTTTTTATGTAAATGAATAAGACAAAATAAGATGCTATAAAATTTATATTACCAAAATGTTAAAATAAGATCGTGTTATTTGTAAATGCATATAGTTGTATATTTTATATGACTTAGGCAGCACATCGGCAGAAATGTTCACATCGTAATGTAAACTATGTAAAACGGTTTGTATCAGGAGAAGCGTGGGCATTATTCAAACTTTAATAATCTTATCAAACAGATAAAACATGAATGCGTATAAATAAAATAAAACGTTAAAAAGCAAAAAAAACAAAACAAACAACAACAAACAACATTGGACTTTGGTCTCAGAGTTAGTCTTAAGCAGAAGAATGAACTGATGTTACCGTACCTGTAAGCCATAGTAGCATGAGTGCCGTGATGAGTGCTAGAAAGCCGCCTATGGCGACCAGGATGATAGAGTAGGGGATGTGCAGAGTTGCGTCGTGCATAACGTCGTTGTCAACTTTGTTCTCAATCTGTACGTGCATGTGCGCATCCATACCAACAGGTACCCACACCAACAGACCTGTAAAGAAAATTATCACCAATGAAAAATCATATTTAATAGTAAGACATAACCAAATATAACAAAATTGCACATGTGCTGAACGAACAACGACGACATCCAAATATGTCCATATGTTCCAAATACCAATACTGATGAAACCATGACAACAATGTGCATATGAGCAATTATATCTACAATATAATGTAATATAGACTTCAACGACATTGGAGCAACAACAACACAGTGTATGGACAAATAAATGAGACAAAAACTCTTTATATACAAGAGAGGAAAACAATGTTGGATACAGCATTTTACGGCAATTAGGCATTTGTAACGTAGAATTATTTTAACACACCATATGATCAGTTGCACTCGCTTAAATATTGTATGTTCACAGAGGGTGAACACCTTGTTTATATATTTCTCGTATTTATCATGTTTACATATTTTAGATTGCCTTCAACATGCAACATGGTCAAGATGATGGGTGGGTTGTAGCAAATTTACCAAGACAATTTGCGCTTGTTTGTTCATTATAGAACCTGTTGGGGCAAGATTGAGGTTGTTGCACCATAGAACCTGGTTTAAACCCCCAATTTAAACCCCCAATTGTTTTGCCACTGACCGTTCCAAGGCAGTTACCCTCAGTATTTTGTTTTTGTTTATCGTTTGTAGTATCTATTTTGAAATTGATAATTTTATGAACCATGCTATCTTTTCCGCTCTACTATTTGGCTGTATGGGGAGGCTTTGTCTTATGGATTTGACCATTCCTGATATGCACATTTCAATTTTCCATCTGGGTTGTTGTATGTGCTCTTAAAACATAGGAACATTCAATATGTTTATTTATCGAACATTTTATATGATTATGCAACAAATCTAATATGATGGAGAGCACCAACTGCTATCAAAGGTTTCAATTTCACGTCATGTACCTGCGATCAGCCATAAGAAGAAGCCTGTGGTAGCGATAACGCGGTACGTCCAGGTCCGGAAAATGCAGCAGACGAGACACAGCACCAGAATAAAGCCAATGCTGCAGAAGCCAACCACGATACACATGATTACTTGCCATCCTAACCACTCTTCGGTGTCAGCCGTCAATTGTTCGATCCAGGTAAAATGTTGGCTGTATTCTTAAAAGTGAGAGTAAGGATACGTATACAGTGAAACGCCTAATAAAGAGCATCCTAAAATTAAGACCACCAAAAATAAGACCACTATTTCAATGTCCTAATTAAAACTATTGCATTAGTTTCTACCCAAAGTAAAGACCACCACACCATTAAGACCACTTTTTTCAAGTCCCCTATGTGTTCTTAAAAGAGATTTCACAGTTTATTTAAATAACTGAAACTATTGTAGTGTTTTCCTGTCACCGTTTGGCATTTAAACATACTTAGTCTATTACTTATTCCTTAAGGTATTACCATAGTTTGATATAAAATTCAGTGTTAATAAATACTGGCGGCTAAATGGGTTAGGATCAAACGCCTTTCGGCAATATGGACATAATCTACATTAAGATAAATAATGTGGCAATAAATATAATACGGCAATGACTTTTAAGGGAAGATACAGTGAATTCTCATAAAGCTCAATCCGATATTAATACATACACGATAATAAGACCATTTTTTTCAATGCCCTTTCAACAGTTTTGCACAAGTTTCTCTCCCAAACTTAAGACCACCCTATTATTAAGACCATTTGACCAGTCCCAGAGCTGGTCTTAATAGAGAGGTTTCATTGTACCTGTTAAGTGAAAGCAAAGACAAAGTTTCTTAAAAAGATTTTTGAGATCAACATTCTAGCTCAGCATAACAGACAACATTTTGTAACATGCGCAGATTGCAGATGTTACCAATAAAAGACATCATATGGAAAGAAAATTAATTAAAAAAGCGGTTTACGGTTTAAGTCATTTTCTTCAAAAACTGAAAACTAATATATATAAATCAAGTTTAAGGATTTCTACTGGGAATCGAACCTGTCCCGTTAGGTGATAGCGTCTAGCCTTTTCAGTCCGCTTTCGCTACAAACAGTGCTAGCAATTCTTTTAAATAAATAGAAATTTATGGAACTATAAAATTGGTCTAAAACGTTAGCTACGTTGGCCTTAATATACAAACAAACGATAGTGTCTCTAGCTGGGAGCGAACCCGCAACGTCACGGCGACAGCGCCTAGTCCTGCAATTCCGACGACGCAACCAACTGAGCTAGCCGGGACGACCCGCAAAAAGGTTGATCGGATAGCCCTGATATACGCTACCATCACTGCATGACATCGGTAACGGGTTATTTTACTGATAACTAAAACCTGCTTACGCTGGAATCCGAAGTCTGCAACACACCTGGCCGAGGTATCGCCAGCTCGACACGTCTTGCAGTCTTTGAGCTCTTGTGGACAATGGATGTCGTAAAACAACGATCTGCAATGTATCAAAACGTGACGTTGCATATGTGGCAGTAGGTTTTTGTGCAACAAAGGTCCGGCAGTTTATTACAATATGAACAATTCTTTCTGTTTACCTTTGACATCGAGTGTTCACATTCAAGAAATCAGCATAAAAATAGTTTACAAAAAATATGTTTAATTACATACCTTACAGGTCTACTTTATTTCTAGAAACTCACCCCTAATTTTGGTAAATATCCCGCAGTGACCATTCTCCTTCGGATAAAAATAAAACCTACTGCATTTAAATTCCAAATCTCCAACATACAGTGAAACCTTACTATTAAGAACGAATCTAGGACTGGACAGAAATGGTCTAAAAAGTAGGGTGGTCTTAAAACATGGGTAGAAAAAAAGCGCAAACTTTTCAAAGGGACATTAAAATCGTGGTCTTATTATGTAGGTGGTCTTAATTTCGGGTGATCTTTGTGAGCTGTTTACTGTTCGTGGACGGTCATATAATAAAGACGACATTGATCAGATTTTGCAGAATGATTTGAATGCGAGGGGATGATAGTTTCTACAGGTCACCAATAATTGTGTCACTGCGAAACAAAGTAAAATAGGCATTTTCAAAGTTGAATGGACCGAAGTTGTAATGTTTAATTGTGTAAATCACACCGTTCAACCCGATAAGATGAACGCCGTGGGTAAGCCGACGGCAGTTGCTTGTGTACATGAACGTTTTTCGGCGAAACTGAGTATTGGCCTGATTTTTACATTTTCCCGCAATATCTTAGCAGACAAAAATATACATATTGATTCCCTGTTTGTTCAGGACCCTACTGACAAAATCTTGTCGCACACAAGATATTATTTACAGAGAAATTGCAGAAAAAGTGTGCAATTTTTTTTACAAAATATGTCATTTGACGATTCGGCCTCAAATATCCTTTTTTATTACCAAATCTGAAATATTTGAAATATTCCATGATAAAGTTAAATTATTTCCATGTTATTATTTGAAACCACAGCTTCCAATTCGCTTTCTCTAAAAAGATATTTACTTTTAAACTTGGTACGTCGTGGTGATTTTGGTAATGACAACGGCCATTAACACTAAAATATTGGTACAGTTGAATGCAGTTTCGTCAGTAGATTGGATAACGTTAACGGCCGTCAAGTGAACTTATTTTTTTTTCCTTAAACAGCAAGTCACAGTCAGTTGAAAACGTTATATTTACGAAAGTTTTAAGATACTGACTGTTTTACAAATTGAGTTTGATATGACAGAGATTGCGACTCCTTATATCTAGACTATATTCTAGAGATATGACCCTGGCGTCTTAGCCGTATTGTAACCGAAGCAGATGTGACGACAATGATATATAAACTTAGTCGCCTAAGAATAGTGGTTTTTCGTCTGTTACAAATACGAAGCAAAAGAACTTCAAATACTTCATTCTGAGTTGAATTTTACTTACTTTCGTTGTCTCTATCATTTCATTTATAAATCAGAAGTAAATCAAGACCGCCTGCGCTTCGAGTATTCTTAAAGAGTAATAGCTACTAAATGAAAATGAAGAATAATAACATTTATTTCCGAATTATAAAACTATAATATTACGTACTCTGTATGGTTCGTCACAAGATAAAGTTCGAGCTGAAATAAGGTGCAACATTTTTTCTCGTCTGCTGGCGGCTGTGCAGGTGCATTAAATTTCAAGTTCGTAAAGTTCATAGTAAATGATATAAGGATTTGTACAAAGTTAAATAAAATATTATATTGTATTGCATTTGAATGTATACAAACGCTTGTAATTCTCTTTTGACAAGTGTACGAAATAATTGAATACTTAAAATTATTACAATTTTAAAATTGCATCAACAAGAAAACGTTATTGTAATATATACAACCTGGAAATCAGTTGTTTTGTTATAAATGTTTTTCTTAAGGTAAACATACTTTTCAATATTTATCTTGATCTATTCACAACAAGTAGTAGCCTAGATTTGTTAAGACTAAAGTCTGATACACTTTATGCATAAAGCAAAAAACATAGACGTTGAAAATAAGTTCACTTGACGGCCGTTAACGTTATCCAATCCACTGACGAAACTGCATTCAACTGTACCAATATTTTAGTGTTAACGACCGTTGTCATTACCAAAATCACCACGGCATACCAAGTTTAAAAGTAAATATCTTTCTAGAGAAAGCGAACTGGAAGCTGTGGTTTCAAATTATTACAGGGTAATAATTGAACTTTATCATGGAATGTTTCAAATATTTCAGATTTGGTAATGAAAAAGGATATTTGAGGCCGATTCGTCAAAAGACATAATTTGTTAAAAAAATGCACACTTTTTCTGCAATTTCTCTGTAAATAATATCCTGTGTGCGTCAAGATTTCGTCAGTAGGGTCCTAAACAAACAGGGAATCAATATGTATATTTTTGTCTGCTAAGATATTGCGGGAAAATGTAAAAATCAGGCCAATACTCAGTTTCGCCGAAAAACGTTGATGTACACAAGCAACTGCCGTCGGCTTACCCACGGCTTTCACCTTATCGGGTTGAACGGTGTGTAAATACTGTGTTGAGTCTGCAATATCTTTATATTTGTCTTGTTTTCGTAGTTTTTTTCCTTTTTTCTTAGGAAAAAAGAACTTTATGGGTTGTTTTTTTTTCAGAACTTTTTTTAGAAATTGTTAACAAACGAGCGTTAACATTTTTTTAGCCACCTATAATTTGTATTAAAAAATCGTTCCAAAAATTATAAATGCATAAACTTTACCTATTCATTGAAGACACCGTGTACTCATTCCTTGCCTGTGCTTCTTGAAAACTCACGACCAGCCATCCAGGAGTCGAGAATCCGATCCACAGAAAGATGAAGGCTGTAGTAGCAACCAACATCAACACGATGTGATAACAGAATAAGGCATCCATGGTCCAAAAGTATTTAATTCCAAGATTTTTAACTCATCTTATAAAAATCTCCTGGATATTTATTGTTTTGGATAATATTGGTGCAACTCAAGATTTATCTGAATGGGGGACACAGGTGTTCGTATTTGTTAATGTGTTAAATTTATAAAAAAAAAAGCTTTTTGATTAAAGGTGCCTGGTCGCGAATGAGTGAAGAAACTATCAAAATTTATAACATACCATAATCTGTAAAAGAGCTATAAACAAAGTAAATGTAATTATTTTTACACATTGGACGTACAAGTAAACACATTTAAAGCCAGAGTTGTAAAAGCCATACTAACACATGAAAATTCACTAACAGATCGAATAGTCAAACATTTCGGCAAAATTTCGATACTTTTCAGTCATTAATAAGGCATTTTATAGTTGTACAATTAATATAAATCACAACTGAGACATGAAGAATTCTTTCTTGACCTGCGAGTAGGCAGATTTAAGGTTATATTTGACTTTACCCCTGTGAAGATTGATAATTTTACGGTTGGGGTATCAGTAACGCTTCACGAGTCTTGTTTCGGATGACTGCATTGATTTCGTTACACCCAAATGAAAATTGTTCAGGCTTCACTCTAGTGAATTGTTAATGTTTGTAACTACTTTAAAGGTAAGTTTATGCACAACTGAACATATGTTTCTTAATTTTTTATTTCACACTTGTAACAAAATTTTATGCCAATATTTTTTCTTTCAACAAAATGAATATAAAACTAATAAATATAAGTTCTCGTTTTGTTAATAATGAACTCTCATAACATAATTAATATTAAAATAATAAATACAAGTTCTTATCTGTTAATATGTATTGTGTTTACATCATGAATATTAAACTAATACATGTATGATCTACAGTGTATATTTGTTAATGATTCCGCCAATTTTAAAACAAATTTGATGTTTTATAATATTTTTTCCTCTCCATATACGTCAGAAATAACAAATAATAGTGTTTTTTAAATATATTTAGTGTCAAGGTCGAAAACAGTTTTAAAACACAAATTTTAAAAATTAAAAAAAAAGATATTTGAATTATGACAACATGTTAGACCATCTGAGAAGCTTTAATAGGTTCTGTTTTGTATTGTTTTCCTCATTATTAATAATTAATAGAGTTTATCAAACCATGAGTAACTGCTTAATTAGTATAATTATTGTGTAAGTTTTAGGGAAATTTCAATGAAATTAGTGTCGTGCATTTGTCATACATTCCTGGATCTTGGCAATTACCAATTAAGATTATTTCACCTGCGCATCACAACGCATGCTAGCAAGAGATTGCATGATTGTTAAGCGTGTCACGCACATGAGGTCATGATCAAAAGTGCCTCCTTTAAGTGGGTGAATAGTGTTTTTAAGATCGTGTGTAAATATACCGTGATAGCAATATATCTCCGGGGGTTAAACTTTCGAGTATTTCGCGCTAGGGAAAGTGTGCGAAATCAAAGCCCAGAAAATAAAAACGTTGAATATCTAATACATGTAAATGTGAATAATACAACTGCCAGCGCGAAAATGCCATTTATGTCTTCAGTGCGAAATTCGATTCGGGCAAAATTAAATGATCTACCACAGTGTGCTTATTATTTTTTGTTTTAAAATCTGAGGGACGAGCATCTCGCTCACCTGCGCACTCATTGCTCACTTATCTGTTCATACAATAGCATGTGGGCTCTCTAACGACCCTACTTAGCCACATTAAGCATACTTGCCTATTGAGTTTTCGGAAAAGTTCGTCTATATACCAGTATAACGGGTGTGTTTGTGCTAAATTAGCAAACATGCATTTATGGAAATTTCGATGATTTTACTGTGCACTTAAGATGAAACATAGCGTAGCATTCTCAACTAAACTTGTTCTTAAAGCGTATGTTCAAACATCTCGGGATTTGTTCGATTATAATGGCCAACCATGTAAGAGACAGACAAAGTGCATAACATCCGTAGCCCAGTAAAAGATAGTTCAGATATGTCTATATTCAGTCAGCCAAAATGGTCGACATTGTGCAAGGTTTGAAATTAGAATATTAACATCAAGATAGGTAATTGAAACTGATTACTACACAAAAGTGAAGTACGAAGTGACTTTTTACAGCCACATGGCACTTTACACCTGCTGTAGTGACATGTTAGATGTATAGACGACACCCAGGCCATACAAATACGGCGGCAGTGCCTAGCCAACCAAGCAAGAAACAGACACATACCATCAGTATCATAAATAACGGATAGTTAACGTATGCATATATAGGCACCCACAATCATGATTTGGTTTGATCTAGATGGTTTGAAATTAGCATTAATTGAGTAAGGGGGGTAATTGACACTGATAACTACACTGAAGTGAAGTACGGGGATACTTTTAAAGCCGCCACGCGACACTTAACACCTTCTGTAATTGCACTGACATCGATGATCTTCTATTGTCTTGTTGATAAATGTAGACCGCTTGGCGTTGGATCAAAAACGTTACTTAAAAATAGGAGTTTCCTGTATACTTCTCATTTATATTTCTTTATGGAATACGGGGATTATTTTTTCATGTGTGTTTCATTAATTTTTTAGACACGGCATTAGAAATCTGTTAACATTTCGTATTTTCTCATTAGTATAATCTATAAATGATTCATGACTATGGTATTTTAACTCCCAGATTGCTACCTGTGTGTATTATTAATTAGGGAAAACATGCTCAATTAAATAGTTGAAAACTGACTCAGGGTTATTCTTGCAGATATCAGTCGATATTTGACCTCATTCAAAAACTAGAACAAACCGCCGCTGCTAGCGGTGGTGCTTGCTGGGAAAACGCCCATTTTATATTGGAAAACGTAGTAAAGGTAGTCATAATATGTGACAGGTCTTAGATCGATCATTTTCGCAGCTGTTGCCGCCACTATTTAATTGAGTCACTTTTATTAAACATTTATTGACAACAAGGGTAGATCCATGTTGCTTGGAATTTTCTTGGTTTGTGTTAGTGGCGGATATTTTACAGTACATGCGCATGGGTATATAATTTATTTATCTTAAACATTTTTCTGTGATTATTCATTATATATATATGTTTATTGTTTTGTGACAGAAAACATTCGCTACTCTAGCTAGTCTTAATATTTTTGCTTAACCCTGATTTTGTCCGACAATATAAAACTAAATAACACTAAATCCGGCAATATGTTTTGCATGTTTTTTATCTATTCATTTTTGTGAATTTTTCGGTTTGATCGATATATCGGTGATATATCGGTGAACATCAATGTTGTTCTATAGACAAAAATCGTGATGTACTTTTTTTATAGAGTTCTCTTGATTTGAGAATACTATACGCATACTTAAAAAAGAAGCTGAACGTTGACAAATTCCAAACAAATCCAAAGAAATCAGATTCCACCATTTTAAACCAAGCCCGCTTTATTAATGAAACTTATAGGCCTTGTTTATGATAACCAAATTGACTATGTGAGAATCATTCCCAATAGTTAACATTTAAACCCGATATACTCGGGAAACTTGGATCTTCAAAGAAATCTACAATTGTTTTCTCATTTCAAGAATTCGGATCATACTAAACAACCGAACCGGACGCATTAATAAAACCCGACTTTGATACACTAACGAAATATGAACACATTATATTCACAAAACTTATCTGGGCCCGTCACATTCATAGGCTGCGAAATCGTCCGTGCTAACCACATTAATAAGAATATTAACCTTGCACATACATGGGATACAAGCATGCTACTTTATGTAATCTGAATAGCTACATCCATGATACTCAAGCCCGTAAAGAGTTAGATATTACGCCATTTTCTTACATAAAATGTCAATAAAATTCGCAGAATCACGTGACTAAATTATGCAGTGCATTGATTTTAACAAATGTCAGTCCTATTCAAATTTGGTGTGTAAAAAGGCATTTTTTTCATAACCGATAAGCATGTGATATTTGTGGTATTGTAGTCATAATAGGTAATTTGTTTTTTATTTAAGAAAGCACAGAACCTACATATATTAATATTCTACTTAATATTTTTATGACTTTCTTCTATTCACATAAATTATTTTAATAAATACTTGTTCAAATAAGCGTTGTCACATGAAATTGTTTTGCAACTGACCGTTCCAAAGCGGTTACATAAATGGTTCTCTTTTTCATAAATTGTTTGTGGTTTCTTATTTTAAAAAGATATTCTTATAAACCAATGCTCTCGTCTCCATTCTACTTTTTGGCTTAGTGGGGAGGCTGTGTCTTCTGAGGGTGGCGATTCCTGACATCCATATTTCACCTTTCTGATTATAATCACCTAGTAACACCGAATAAGATAATAATGTGGTGTTATTTTGTTCCTTATTTGTATCATTATATGTTAACTCATAACAGATCTGAAAAGAAGTGTTGTAATGTAGGATAAAGTCTCCATTTTACATTTGAACAATGTTGTAAAAGAAAAATGAATTTCGGCATGAACCTATGACTGTCATTTCTCGGCTGTCATTAAATTGCAAAATAACAAAACATTTTGGCGAACTTTCGCCGTGCTGCCTTTCGCGATATTAATGAAAAACATGTAGAATCAAGCGTAAAAATATCTTAAGTTTAAATTTGCATGTTTCTATGCTGAAACATATAGAAATCACCATTTCCCTGACATGCATGGCGAGTATTTGCCACGGCGGTTTCATGGTATCAACAGTTCTTGTGTTTTGCCATTTACAATTTCGTTGTTAATACCCTTTACATTTTTTCTAAGTATCCACTATTTTTCTCCAGATATTTTTCATATTTGAAAGAATATTTGAACGAAATTGTGACTGTTATCCATAGTTATACAATGATCAATATCAAAAAAAAACTTCACAAACAGTTAACAAAAAACCCGAGGGGTTATCGCCTAGCCACTGACCGTTCCAAGGCGGTAACCCCTCGGGTTCTCACTTTCTTTAATTGTTGGTGGCATCAATTTTGTAACTGATTATTAAAAAACCATGCTTTATTTTCCTCTCTACTTTTTGGCTGTGTTGGTAGGCTGTGTCTGCTGGACGTGGCCATACCTGAAATACATATTTCACTTTGTTATGCCCCCGCCATGAAATGGCGATGGGCATTTAGAGTTGCTCCTGTCCGTCCGTCCGTCCGTCCGTCCGTCCGATATTCTCGTGAACGCAACTCCTCCTACACTACTGGTGGGAATTTAATGAAACTTTACCACAATGCTTGGCCTGATATGTTGTTGTGCATAAAGGTGGGGTTTTGCTCTACATGTTCCGTTCAGAAGTTATGGTCCTTTGATAATTCCATTTACATTAGTTTTAATAGGAACATATCTTGTGAACGTAACTCGTCCTACACCACTGCTGGGAATTTTATTGAAACTTTACCACAATGCTTGGCCTGATATGTTGTTGTGCATAAAGGTGGGGTTTTGCTCTTACATGTTCCGTTCCGAAGTTATGGCCCTTTGATACTTCCATTTACATTAGTTTTAATAGGAATATATCTTGTGAACGCAATTCCTCCTACACCACTGCTGGGAATTTAATGAAACTTTACCACAATGCTTGGCCTGATTGTTGTTGTGCATAAAGGTGGAGTTTTGCTCTTACATGTTCCGTTCAGAAGTTATGGCCCTTTGATACTTCCATTTACATTAGTTTTAATAGGAATATATCTTGTGAACGCAACTCGTCCTACACTTCTGGTGGGAATTTAATGAAACTTTACCACAATGCTGGCCTGATATGTTGTTGTGCATAAAGGTGGGGTTTCGCTCTTACATGTACCGTTCAGAAGTTATGACCCTTTGATAATTCCATTTACATTAGTTTTAATAGGAATATATCTTGTTTTATATATTTTTATTACAGTAATACCAACTTCTTCACAGACATTTCCGTAATGAGCAGACAACAGTGCCACAAATACAAATAATTTACTTGATTTTCAAGTTAATGCATATTCTTATAATTACTCGCACATCACTTTCTTTGAAATGCTATTATTCCCATCATTGCACTTGAGTGTCTGAAAACGATGCATAGCAGGGGCATCCGTGTCCTATGGACACATTTCTAGTTCCGAACTGTATTACCTCAATGACACCAATGTGTCTTGCGGTTATGCACGCTTAATTGACTGATGTTGTGAATTTGTATTCTGTGGGTGTCAGTATTCAAAAAGATTGTGAGCAGTCAGTTGTCTGCCATTTTGAATAATGTTCAATACTTATAAGTCAGATAGTATTTATTGTATGTTTATTGAAAGTATTAGAGCAATAACTCAATTATTAAGCCAGTAATGCCCCTGTACGAAGATGTATACTTATAATAGTTGTTTAGTGTAATATATAGAGTTTAACAACTTTATTAATAATGTAAATGATGTCTTGAACGAAGTAGCTGATTTTGCTATTTCAACGGATTTGCAAACATTTACCAAATTTCTCTGTTGATGATTTTATGTGCAGGTACGGCCGATGTATGACTGTCACTATCCAACTTACCAGCCTCCCCACATATCCGAGACGACGAGAGAGCATAGATTTATACAATAATCAATTTAAATAAGATACCACAAATACGATTCATGATTCAAATTAAAATTCTTATTAATGGATTTTTTATTTTTGAATTGTTCTTACTTATGAGGATAAGAGAGCGAGCGCGGATATGAAATTATTGTTTTCAAAGAAGACAACACAAACAAGATTTAATATTCAAATTAAAATGTTTCCTACATGTGATTCCTGTCGCCGGGTATTATATTAAAGTATATAAAAAACATATGCGCATACCATAGTATGTGTTTCCCTCAATTGGTTAAGCGTTACAAATGAAAATATAAAGAATAAAAATGGAAATTATACAACTAACACATAGAATAAAAGATGGAAATTGTATAACTATCACATTCTGATAAAACACAATGGTCCGCAATTACATTATTTACAAGTTTACATGAATCTGTTAGAAATAATTATTTTGTTGCTATTTCTGTCTGAGTTATGGAACACATATATGGAAAATGCGGAGTCTCTTGTTGCATTATACACAACAAGACTTGCTTCTACTGATAAAGAACTGGATAATGTTTAAGAATTAAAAACATTTACTGTATTATACACAGTGTAAAGACTAATATCTTTTAACTAAATCGTAGAATATAGCTCAAAGTGAAAAGTTGATGAAGGTGGGAGAGGTCAATGAGGCAAAGAGAGTGGACATGGTGAAAGAGAGAGGCCGAGAATGTGGGAGAGGTCAATGAGGCAAGGAGAGTGGACATGGTGAAAGAGAGAGGCCGAGAATGTGGGAGAGGTCAATGAGGCAAGGAGAGTGGACATGGTGAAAGAGAGAGGCCGAGAATCTGGGAGAGGTCAATGAGGCAAGGAGAGTGGACATGGTGATAGGGATAGGCAGAGAATGTGGGAGAGGTCAACGAGGCAAGGAGAGTGGACATGGTGAAAGAGAGAGGCCGAGAATGTGGGAGAGGTCAATGAGGCAAGGAGAGTGGAATGGTGAAAGGGAGAGGCCGAGAATGTGGGAGAGGTCAATGAGGCAAGGAGAGTGGACATGGTGAAAGAGAGAGGCCGGGAATGTGGGAGAGGTCAATGAGGCAAGGAGAGTGGACGTGGTGAAAGGGAGAGGCCGAGAATGCGGGAGGGGTCAACGAGGCAAGGAGATTGGACATGGTGATAGGAGATGCCGAGAATGTGGGAGATGTCAATGAGGCAAGGAGAGTGGACATGGTGAAAGGAGAGGCCGAGAATGTGGGAGATTTCAATGAGGCAAGGAGAGTGGACATGGTGAAAGGAGAGGCCGGGAATGTGGGAGAGGTCAATAAGGCAAGGAGAGTGGAAATGGTGAAAGGAGAGGCCGAGAATGTGGGAGAGGTCAATGAGGCATGGAGAGAGGACATGGTGAAAGGGAGAGGCCGAGAATGTGGAATAAGTCAATGAGGCAAGGAGAGTGGACATGGTGAAAGGGACAGGCCGAGAATGTGGGAGATTTCAATGAGGCAAGGAGAGTTGACATGGTGAAAGGGAGAGGCCGAGAATGTGGGAGAGGTCAACGAGGCAAGGAGATTGGACATGGTGCGAGGGGGAGGCCGAGAATGTAGGAGATGTCAATGAGGCAAGGAGAGTGGACATGGTGCGAGGGAGAGGCCGAGAATGTGGGAGAGGTCAATCAGGCATGGAGAGTGGACATGGTGAAAAGGAGAGGCCGAGAAGGTGGGAGAGGTCAACGAGGCAAGAAGAGTGGACATGGTGAAAGAGAGAGGCCGAGAATGTGGGAATGGTCAATGAGGCAAGAAGAGTGGGCATGCTGAAAGGGGAAGTTGACGAAGGTGGGAGAGGTCAATGAGGCAAGGAGAGTGGACATGGTGAAAGGGAGAGTTGATGAAGGTGGGAGAGGTCAATGAGGCATGGACAGTGGACATGGTGAAGGGAGAGGCCGAGAATGTGGGAGAGGTCAATAAGGCAAGGAGAGTGGACATGGTGAAAGGAGAGGCCGAGAATGTGGGAAAGGTCAATGAGGCAAGGAGAGTGGACATTGTGAAAGGGAGAGGCCGAGAATGTGGGAGAGGTCAATGAGGCACGGAGAGTGGACATGGTGAAAGGGAGAGTTGATGAAGTTGGGAGAGGTCAATGAGGCAAGGAGAGTGGACATGGTGAAAGGGAGAGTTGATGAAGTTAGGAGAGGTCAATGAGGCAAGGAGAGTGACATGGTGAAAGGGAGAGTTGATGAATGTGGGAGAGGTCAATGAGGCAAGGAGAGTGGACATGGTGAAAGGGAGAGGCCGAGAATGTGGGAGAGGTCAATGAGGCAAGGAGAGTGGACATGGTGAAAGGGAGAGTTGATGAAGTTGGGAGAGGTCAATGAGGCAAGGAGAGTGGACATGGTGAAAGGGAGAGTTGATGAAGTTAGGAGAGGTCAATGAGGCAAGGAGAGTGGACATGGTGAAAGGAGAGGCCAAGAACGTGGGAGAGGTCGATGAGGCAAGGAGAGTGGACATGGTGAAAGGGAGAGGCCGAGAAGTTGGGAGAGGTCAACGAGGCAAGGAGAGTGGACATGGTGAAAGGGAGAGTTGATGAAGTTGGGAGAGGTCAATAAGGCAAGGAGAGTGGACATGGTGAAAGGGAGAGTTGATGAAGTTGGGAGAGGTCAATTAGGCAAGGAAAGTGGACATGGTGAAAGGGAGAGTTGATGAAGTTGGGAGAGGTCAATAAGGCAAGGAGAGTGGACATGGTGAAAGGGAGAGTTGATGAAGTTGGGAAAGGTCAATGAGGCAAGGAGAGTGGACATGGTGAAAGAGAGAGGCCGAGAATCAGACATTGTGGTAGAAGTGAGAAAGAACAGCATTCGCGTTTTAAAGTATATAATTACTCATAGAGCCCTAAAATGTCATAAAGCTGAAATTAAATGCTGATATTTCTACACTTCGGCACAATGTTAGGTACAGTTCTTAAATGAAATATTCAGAGTTCCAAACAGCTACATTGCTCAAATACAAATGCTCATACTGTTACATTGCTAAAATTTAAATTTTAAATTTTCTTTGATGTTACAGACCAGTCATGCTGCTGAAATAAACTTATCATACATCCATCCTATGCATGTTTGAAATAATGCCCTGCTCACTTAGCATATCACACTGCCACACTGCTTCATCGCCCATTTCGCAATTCTGATATAAAATTCTCGTTATTTACTGCTATACGCAGACCACACAGCTGATATAACCGCAGGTGCCTCTTCGCCACTCACCTTACTCAAATCATGTTAACTATTTGATTCTCTTTGATCTCTTAACATTAGCATACCAATATAAAATGATGAAGGTGTCAAACTTAATAAATAAAGGAAACCAAAGACGATCCTTGGCTGGGGTAATACCCATACTATGAATGTTTTTTTTTTCTTAGAAAGTTGGGTAATTTATTTAAAATTAATATTATATCATATCATTACACATACTAGTCTGAATAATATGTTTCATGTATTGTCAGTTGTCAGTGGCATATAGCTCAAAAGACAGACACATGTTCCTCAGGAAAAAGCATTTGCATCCATTCACAACACTAAGGTTCATATTACCCCAAGTAACATGTGCAAAAGCTGATCAATACACCCGACTATAATAATTATGTTTTTGATAATACTGAAATAAAAGCTTTAAGAATTTTCAGAAAGACTCCGTTCATATCTTCTTTTGGTTTCAAGGGCAAAACGTGTTGCAGTGTTGTTTTCAAACCTGACATTAATACTTATTGCCATCTCAATAAAAGTGGAGACATATAGTGCCATGAACCTGTTTTTACGCATCAATGCTCTGGTTGTATGGAAGAACGCTGTATTTACATAGCACAATCTCTTTCCCTTTTTAGCACACAGACTCTCTTACAAAAAAGTGTTCACAGCCAAATGCACACTATCGTTTGGGATGGTTTATTAATGTAAATATCGAGCTGCGCTCAGCCCGGAAATAAATATGCATTTCCTTTACTGGCCATACAGGCAATCCAACCGAGCCTGCAATATTTTCATATTTGTAGTGTTCTGTTGCTTTCAAACTTCCCAAGAACATTTACATTTTACTTGCTTTATAGGCGCGGGAACGATGACAGCGGACAAAGGCCTATCCCAAGACCTGTTTGTCCTTATGAAAACCCGGATACACACGAGTGCTTCGACCTTGTTACTCGGAATATATCTTGCATTGTCACAACTGTGAATGGGTGTGACCCCGACTACAAACAGATTTGCATGTAAGTAACAGGCCGAGACTTAGATTATATAAATGTCGTTTAATTTTGTTGAAACAGTGACAATATAAAGCAAAACGTTTCTTGCATATCTTACTGGAAAGCATTGTGAAATCATGCAACATGACTAGTAAGACTTTCAATAACGTTAAAGACTATGCGAGTTTTTTCTTGTCATACCATGCCTCTTTATAAGAGAAAAATATATATGTGTGTGAAGTTGGCTCTACGTTCGACGTTCGACGTTCGCCATTCAAATTGCAGTTCGACGTTCGACATTCAAAACCAGTTCGACGTTCGACATTCAAAATGCACTTCGACGTTCGACATTCGAAACCAGTTCGACGTTCGACATTCAAAATGCAGTTCGACGTTCGACATTCAAAACCAGTTCGACGTTCGACATTCAAAATTCAGTTCGACGTTCGACATTCAAAACCAGTTCGACGTTCGACATTCAAATACAGTTCGACGTTCGACATTCAAAACCAGTCCGACGTTCGACATTCAAAACCAGTTCGACGTTCGACATTCAAAACCAGTTCGACGTTCGACATTCAAAATGCAGTTCGACGTTCGACATTCAAAACCAGTTCGACGTTTGACATTCAAAATGCAGTTCGATGTTCGACATTCAAAACCAGTTCGACGTTCGACATTCAAAATGCAGTTCGACGTTCGACATTCAAAACCAGTTCGACTTTCGACATTCAAAATGCAGTTCGACGTTCGACATTCAAAACCAGTTCGACGTTCGACATTCAAAATGCAGTTCGACGTTCGACATTCAAAACCAGTTCGACGTTCGACATTCAAAATGCAGTTCGACGTTTGACATTGAAAATGCAGTTTTACTTTCGACATTTAAAATGAAGTTCGACGTTCGACATTCAAAACCAGTTCGACGTTCGACATTCAAAATGCAGTTCGACGTTCGACATTAAAACCAGTTCGAAGTTCGACATTCAAAATGCAGTTCGACGTTCGATATTCAAAGCCAGTTCGACGTTCGACATTCAAAACCAGTTCGAAGTTCGACATTCAAAATGCAGTTCGACGTTCGACATTCAAAACCAGTTCGACGTTCGACATTCAAAATGCAGTTCGACGTTCGACATTCAAAACCAGTTCGACGTTCGACATTCAAAATGCAGTTCGACGTTAGACATTCAAAACCAGTTCGACGTTCGACATTCAAAATGCAGTTCGACATTCGACATTCAAAACCAATTCGAAGTTCGACATTCAAAATGCAGTTCGACGTTCGACATTCAAAACCAGTTCGACGTTCGACATTCAAAATGCAGTTCGACGTTCGACATTCAAAACCAGTTCGACGTTCGACATTCAAAACCAGTTCGACGTTCGACATTCAAAATGCAGTTCGACGTTCGACATTCAAATCCAGTTCGACGTTCGACATTCAAAATGCAGTTCGACGTTCGACATTCAAAACCAGTTCGACGTTCGACATTCAAAATGCAGTTCGACGTTCGACATTCAAAACCAGGTCGACGTTTGACATTCAAAATGCAGTTCGACAATCAAAATGCAGTTCGACGTTCATCATTCAAAACGCAGTTCGACGTTCGACATTCAAAATGCAGTTCGACGTTCAACATTCAAAACCAGTTCGACGTTCGACATTCAAAATGCAGTTCGACGTTCGACATCCAAAACCAGTTCGACGTTCGACATTCAAAATGCAGTTCGACGTTCGACATTCAAAACCAGTTCGACGTTCGACATTCAAAATGCAGTTCGACGTTCGACATTCAAAACCACTTCGACGTTCGACATTCAAAATGCAGTTAAACGTTCGATATTCAAAACCAGTTCGACGTTCGACATTCAAAAAGCAGTTCGACGTTCGACATTCAAAACCAGTTCGACGTTCGACATTCAAAATGCAGCTCGACGTTCGACATTCAAAACCAATTCGACGTTCGACATTCAAAATGCAGTTCGACGTTCGACATTTGAAACCAATTCGACGTTCGACATTCAAAATGCAGTTCGACGTTCCACATTCAAAACCAGTTCGACGTTCGACATTCAAAATGCAGTTCGACGTTCGACATTCAAAATGCAGTTCGACGTTCGACAATCAAAACCAGTTCGACGTTCGACATTCAAAATGCAGTTCGACGTTCGACATTCAAAATGCAGTTCGACGTTCGACATTCAAAACAAGTTCGACGTTCGACATTCAAAATGCAGTTCGACGTTCGACATTCAAAACCAGTTCGACGTTCGACATTCAAAATGCAGTTCGACGTTCGACATTCAAAACCAGTTCGACGTTAGACATTCAAAATGCAGTTCGACGTTCGACATTCAAAACCAGTTCGACGTTCGACATTGAAAATACAGTTCGACGTTCGACATTCAAAACCAGTTCGACGTTCGACATTCAAAATGCAGTTCGACGTTCGACATTCAAAACCAGTTCGACGTTCGACATTCAAAATGCAGTTCGACGTTCGACAATCAAAACCAGTTCGACGTTCGACATTCAAAATGCATTCGACGTTTGACATTCAAAATGCAGTTCGACGTTCGACATTCAAAACCAGTTCGACGTTCGACATTCAAAATGCAGTTCGACTTTCGACATCCAAAACCAGTTCGACGTTCGACATTCAAAATGCAGTTCGACGTTCGACATTCAAAACCAGTTCGACGTTCGACATTCAAAATGCAGTTCGACGTTCGACATTCAAAATGCAGTTCGACGTTCGAAATTCAAAACCAGTTCGACGTTCGACATTCAAGATGCAGTTCGACGTTCGACATTCAAAACCAGTTCGACATTCGACATTCAAAATGCAGTTCGACGTTCGAAATTCAAAACCAGTTCGACGTTCGACATTCAAAATGCAGTTCGACGTTCGACATTCAAAACCAGTTCGACATTCGTCATTCAAAATGCAGTTCGACGTTCGACATTCAAAACCAGTTCGACTTTCGACATTCAAAATGCAGTTCGACGTTCGACTTCAAAACCAGTTCGACGTTCGACATTCAATATGCAGTTCGACGTTCGACATTCAAAACCAGTTCGACGTTCGACATTCAAAATTCAGATCGACGTTCGACATTCAAAACCAGTTCGACGTTCGACATTCAAAATGCAGTCCGACGTTCGACATTCAAAATGCAGTTCGACGTTCGACATTCAAAACCAGTTCGACGTTCGACATTCAAAATGCAGTTCGACGTTCGACATTCAAAACCAGTTCGACGCTCGACATTCAAAACCAGTTCGACGTTCGACATTCAAAACCAGTTCGACGTTCGTCATTCAAAATGCAGTTCGACGTTCGACATTCAAAACCAGTTCGACGTTCGACATTCAAAATGCAGTTCGACGTTCGATATTCAAAACCTGTTCGACGTTCGACATTCAAAATGCAGTTCGACGTTCGACATTCAAAACCAGTTCGACGTTCGACATTCAAAATGCAGTTCGACGTTCGACATTCAAAACCAGTTCGACGTTCGACATTCAAAACCAGTTCGACGTTCGACATTGAAAATGCAGTTCGACGTTCGACATCCAAAACCAGTTCGACGTTCGACATTCCAAATGGAGTTCGACGTTCGACATTCAAAACCAGTTCGACGTTCGACATTCAAAATGCAGTTCGACGTTCGACATTCAAAACCACTTCGACGTTCGACATTCAAAATGCAGTTCGACGTTCGATATTCAAAACCAGTTCGACGTTCGACATTCAAAAAGCAGTTCGACGTTCGACATTCAAAACCAGTTCGACGTTCGACATTCAAAATGCAGCTCGACGTTCGACATTCAAAACCAATTCGACGTTCGACATTCAAAATGCAGTTCGACGTTCGACATTCGAAACCAATTCGACGTTCGACATTCAAAATGCAGTTCGACGTTCCACATTCAAAACCAGTTCGACGTTCGACATTCAAAATGCAGTTCGACGTTCGACATTCTAACCAGTTCGACGTTCGACATTCAAAATGCAGTTCGACGTTCGACAATCAAAACCAGTTCGACGTTCGACATTCAAAATGCAGTTCGACGTTCGACATTCAAAATGCAGTTCGACGTTCGACATTCAAAACAAGTTCGACGTTCGACATTCAAAATGCAGTTCGACGTTCGACATTCAAAACCAGTTCGACGTTCGACATTCAAAATGCAGTTCGACGTTCGACATTCAAAACCAGTTCGACGTTAGACATTCAAAATGCAGTTCGACGTTCGACATTCAAAACCAGTTCGACTTTCGACATTCAAAATGCAGTTCGACGTTCGACATTCAAAACCAGTTCGACGTTCGACATTCAAAATGCAGTTCGACGTTCGACATTCAAAACCAGTTCGACGTTCGACATTCAAAATGCAGTTCGACGTTTGACATTGAAAATGCAGTTTTACGTTCGACATTTAAAATGAAGTTCGACGTTCGACATTCAAAACCAGTTCGACGTTCGACATTCAAAATGCAGTTCGACGTTCGACATTCAAAACCAGTTCGAAGTTCGACATTCAAAATGCAGTTCGACGTTCGATATTCAAAGCCAGTTCGACGTTCGACATTCAAAACCAGTTCGAAGTTCGACATTCAAAATGCAGTTCGACGTTCGACATTCAAAACCAGTTCGACGTTCGACATTCAAAATGCAGTTCGACGTTCGACATTCAAAACCAGTTCGACGTTCGACATTCAAAATGCAGTTCGACGTTAGACATTCAAAACCAGTTCGACGTTCGACATTCAAAATGCAGTTCGACATTCGACATTCAAAACCAATTCGAAGTTCGACATTCAAAATGCAGTTCGACGTTCGACATTCAAAACCAGTTCGACGTTCGACATTCAAAATGCAGTTCGACGTTCGACATTCAAAACCAGTTCGACGTTCGACATTCAAAACCAGTTCGACGTTCGACATTCAAAATGCAGTTCGACGTTCGACATTCAAATCCAGTTCGACGTTCGACATTCAAAATGCAGTTCGACGTTCGACATTCAAAACCAGTTCGACGTTCGACATTCAAAATGCAGTTCGACGTTCGACATTCAAAACCAGGTCGACGTTTGACATTCAAAATGCAGTTCGACAATCAAAATGCAGTTCGACGTTCATCATTCAAAACGCAGTTCGACGTTCGACATTCAAAATGCAGTTCGACGTTCAACATTCAAAACCAGTTCGACGTTCGACATTCAAAATGCAGTTCGACGTTCGACATCCAAAACCAGTTCGACGTTCGACATTCAAAATGCAGTTCGACGTTCGACATTCAAAACCAGTTCGACGTTCGACATTCAAAATGCAGTTCGACGTTCGACATTCAAAACCACTTCGACGTTCGACATTCAAAATGCAGTTCGACGTTCGACATTCAAAACCAGTTCGACGTTCGACATTCAAAAAGCAGTTCGACGTTCGACATTCAAAACCAGTTCGACGTTCGACATTCAAAATGCAGCTCGACGTTCGACATTCAAAACCAATTCGACGTTCGACATTCAAAATGCAGTTCGACGTTCGACATTCGAAAACCAATTCGACGTTCGACATTCAAAATGCAGTTCGACGTTCCACATTCAAAACCAGTTCGACGTTCGACATTCAAAATGCAGTTCGACGTTCGACATTCTAACCAGTTCGACGTTCGACATTCAAAATGCAGTTCGACGTTCGACAATCAAAACCAGTTCGACGTTCGACATTCAAAATGCAGTTCGACAATCAAAATGCAGTTCGACGTTCGACATTCAAAACCAGTTCGACGTTCGACATTCAAAATGCAGTTCGACGTTCGACATTCAAAACCAGTTCGACGTTCGACATTCAAAATGCAGTTCGACGTTCGACATTCAAAACCAGTTCGACGTTCGACATTCAAAATGCAGTTCGACGTTCGACATTCAAAACCAGTTCGACGTTCGACATTCAAAATGCAGTTCGACGTTCGATATTCAAAGCCAGTTCGACGTTCGACATTCAAAACCAGTTCGACGTTCGACATTCAAAATGCAGTTCGACGTTCGACATTCAAAACCAGTTCGACGTTCGACATTCAAAATGCAGTTCGACGTTCGACATTCAAAACCAGTTCGACGTTCGACATTCAAAATGCAGTTCGACGTTCGACATTCAAAACCAGTTCGACGTTCGACATTCAAAATGCAGTTCGACGTTCGACATTCAAAACCAGTTCGACGTTCGACATTCAAAATTCAGATCGACGTTCGACATTCAAAACCAGTTCGACGTTCGACATTCAAAATGCAGTTCGACGTTCGACATTCAAAACCAGTTCGACGTTCATCATTCAAAATGCATTCGACGTTCGACATTCAAAATGCAGTTCGACGTTCGACATTCAAAACCAGTTCGACGTTCGACATTCAAAATGCAGTTCGACGTTCGACATCCAAAACCAGTTCGACGTTCGACATTCAAAATGCAGTTCGACGTTCGACATTCAAAACCAGTTCGACGTTCGACATTCAAAATGCAGTTCGACGTTCGACATTCAAAATGCAGTTCGACGTTCGACATTCAAAACCAGTTCGACGTTCGACATTCAAAATGCAGTTCGACGTTCGACATTCAAAACCAGTTCGACGTTCGACATTCAAAATGCAGTTCGACGTTCGACATTCAAAACCAGTTCGACGTTCGACATTCAAAATGCAGTTCGACGTTCGACATTCAAAACCAGTTCGACGTTCGACATTCAAAATGCAGTTCGACGTTCGACATTCAAAACCAGTTCGACGTTCGACATTCAAAATGCAGTTCGACGTTCGACATTCAAAACCAGTTCGACGTTCGACATTCAAAATGCAGTTCGACGTTCGACATTCAAAACCAGTTCGACATTCGACATTCAAAATGCAGTTCGACGTTCGACATTCAAAACCAGTTCGACTTTCGACATTCAAAATGCAGTTCGACGTTCGACTTCAAAACCAGTTCGACGTTCGACATTCAATATGCAGTTCGACGTTCGACATTCAAAACCAGTTCGACGTTCGACATTCAAAATTCAGATCGACGTTCGACTTCAAAACCAGTTCGACGTTCGACATTCAAAATGCAGTTCGACGTTCGACATTCAAAATGCAGTTCGACGTTCGACATTCAAAACCAGTTCGACGTTCGACATTCAAAATGCAGTTCGACGTTCGACATTCAAAACCAGTTCGACGCTCGACATTCAAAACCAGTTCGACGTTCGACATTCAAAACCAGTTCGACGTTCGACATTCAAAATGCAGTTCGACGTTCGACATTCAAAACCTGTTCGACGTTCGACATTCAAAATGCAGTTCGACGTTCGACATTCAAAACCAGTTCGACGTTCGACATTCAAAATGCAGTTCGACGTTCGACATTCAAAACCAGTTCGACGTTCGACATTCAAAACCAGTTCGACGTTCGACATTGAAAATGCAGTTCGACGTTCGACATTCAAAACCAGTTCGACGTTCGACATTCAAAATGCAGTTCGACGTTCGACATTCAAAACCAGTTCGACGTTCGACATTCAAAACCAGTTCGAAGTTCGACATTCAAAATGCAGTTCGACGTTCGACATTCAAAACCAGTTCGACGTTCGACATTCAAAATGCAGTTCGACGTTCGACATTCAAAACCAGTTCGACGTTCGACATTCAAAATGCAGTTCGACGTTCGACATTCGAAATGCAGTTCGACGTTCGACATTCAAAACCAATTCGACGTTCGACATTCAAAACCAATTCGACGTTCGACATTCAAAATGCAGTTCGACGTTCGGCATTCAAAACCAGTTCGACGTTCGCATTCAAAATGCAGTTCGACGTTCGACATTCAAAACCAGTTCGACATTCGACATTCAAAATGCAGTTCGACGTTCGACATTCAAAACCAGTTCGACTTTCGACATTCAAAATGCAGTTCGACGTTCGACATTCAAAACCAGTTCGACGTTCGACATTCAATATGCAGTTCCACGTTCGACATTCAAAACCAGTTCGACGTTCGACATTCAAAATTCAGATCGACGTTCGACATTCAAAATGCAGTTCGATGTTCGACATTCAAAACCAGATCGACGTTCGACATTCAAAATGCAGTTCGACGTTCGACATTCAAAATTTTATATGAGTAACTGATGTGTACCTTTATTCCGAATGCAAGTGACTGTTTTTTAAACCAATTTGAAGGTATATGGTGCAGTTGCTTAAGAAGGGCCAATTTTACTTCGAAAATTCTTGGTTAACTTTTAGTGACTGGAAATTATCCGCACTGATTTTTTTTGACTCTGGAAGTTAGGTTCAGGCGATAGCCGGAAGTGATCCGGAATAGACCATGTTGGGGTGATCCGGAACTACCCATTTTTAGTATTTTTATTGAAAATAACGCAATTTTACGTCTTATTCTAAAGTGACTAAGTGTTATATTTATTTCAAACGCAAATGCCTGTTTCTTTGACCATTTTGAATGATTATGTTAAAGTTGCTAAAGTATGACCAATTTTACCTTGTAAATACTTGGTTATCTTTGGGTGACCGGAAATTATTCGGACGTACTGTTTTTGACTAGGAAAGTAATGTTCAGGCGATGGCCGGAAGTGATCCGGAATAGACCATGTAAGGGTGATTCGGAACTACCCATTTTGTGGTTTTTAATTGAATTTAACGAAATTTCTTCATTTACCCAAACTTAAGTCTTTAGTAAATAATTTGTACCTGTACTCCGAATGCAAGTGACTATTTCTTTGACTATTTTGAAGAATTACGGAACAGTTGCTAAAGTAGGATCATTTTTCCTTACAACTGACTATTAGTTAACTTTTTATGACAAGAAATTATTCGAGCTAATTTATTGGACTCGGGAAGTAACGTTCAGACGATCGCCGGAAGTAATCATGTAGGGGTGATCTGAACCATCTCATTGTTGTAATTTTTATTAAATTTAAAGCATTTCCTTCATTTAATCACATTTATCTTTTAGTAACTAATTTGAACCTGTATTCCGATTGCACGTGACTGTTCCATTGACCATTTTGGAGGACGATGGTAAAATTGTTAAAGTAGGCCCAATTTCACCCTGAAAATCTTTGATTATCGTTTAGTGACCGGAACATATTCGGGATTGATGTTTTTGACTTAGGCGGAAGTGATCCAGAATAAACGATGTTGGGATGAAACGGAACTGTCCAAACACATTTTTTATTAAACGATTTTTTCATATACTCGTGTATTTTATACCGGATGGGATAAACCATGTTTAAGTACACGGAACGCAATCAAAACGCATCACTTAATACCTGAATGGATATATTTATGCAAGCTCTATTTTCTATGTCCGGCAGTAGCGAAACTTCTTTATAGGAATATGGTACAGTTGCTAAAGTAGGACCGATTTTAAGGTTTACTTTTAGTGATAGGAAGTCATTCTGACAATTTTTTGGACTCGGGAAGTAACGTTCAGGCAAAAGTCAAAAGTCATCCGATATGGTGATCTGGAACTACCATAAATGGATTGGGACAAGTAATAACCTTTGTTTATCATCGAATGAATATTAGTAATCTTCGTAGATGGGTTACTTTGTTAAATGTCGTGTTTTGTACATTCATTTAAATTTGTATGATTTTGTTTGTGAACGGCCCAGGTTGAATTTACGGACTAAAGAGCCCTGCTTTGTTAATTTATTTTTTGAATATAATTAAGTCCGATATTGATGATAATATATATGATGATTTCACATTTTTTGAGTTTAATCAAGGTCTACAGTGTTAAGAAACGTGTTTTTTGTGAAGTTCTGTCTGGTAATATAATTTTGTCAGCGTGCCCTTCATATGTTGCATTATAATTTTAAAGTTATATTATTTAATTCGGCTTTTCGTCTACATCCTCGTCATATGTCTGCGATTAGAAACCTCGAGAGATACTGTGGTATCATTATATTGCATGCGGATTTAATTTTCGCGTAATCCGCACTAGAAAACATGCGCGAAAGAAAGTCCAGTGAAATTTATCAATATGGATTATAAAATGATTTATGTCGGGGTTCAACTGTCTAACATTCTGCATAACCTAAATATTTCGTTTAGTACTTTTGTTCTTTTTATATAAAAACTTCAGTTCATATGTCGGCCAATCAAAACAGACTAAACATTGTAACCAATCGTATTAACCCCAGGCCATCTTTGCTTTGTTGCTCAAACAATGAAGACGGAACACAAAACCTTCATTTGCTTGGCCGAAATATCATTTTCACTCAGTTTATATGTATGTAACATTATTGATGTTACAGTTTTGATAATGTTCTCTTTGCTTTTCATAAGGGTGTTGTTTTTTTTTCTCAGCCCAGATAAGTTAAAATAATCAAAATGTTTATTTTACTTACAAGTTTATGGTATTTTAATAAATGCCCATTAATTTTATCAATCACACTAGCCTTTTGTTATTTTCATTAACAAGTGCCACCAGCCTTTCGGTCTCTTTATAGAACTCACGACATACTTGTTAACATATTAGGCTTCTAAAATAAATATAACTGCGCAAATGGCACCGCAATGGCTTATGTGCGAAAACCGGTCCCGGCGAAATATAATGATACTACTGTAATAGTAATAAAATTGTCTTTGTAGATGTTTCATTTGGCACGATTTTGCGACTGGCTCCGACGTTATGCAAATTGTTTTGCCGCATATCAAAGTTTATTGACACATTGCATTTTCGAAGTAGATGAAAAAATACTGGCGCTTGACCAGCCCCACCCCCACCCCCCCCCCCCCCCCCCCCACCAAAAGCTCGAATAACGCGTAATATTTAACAGAAAACGGCCTCCGAAATGCAGGTTATTTTTTCATAGATTCTTATCCTTAGTGCCACTTCCGGAAATCCCTTACGCTTTTTAGGAGCGTTCTGATTGGTCGAACAATTTGTGTGCAAACTATTTCCGGACTAAGTCAATATTTCGACCAATCAGAACGCTCCGAACAAAATCTTCGGGGATTTCCGGATGTGGCACTGAGAAGAAAAATCTATGAAAATAACCTGCATTTTGTTGATTGCTTTATGCGAGAAAAGGCGTGTATAGATAGGAAAAGGTTAAACAATTCGGACCTTTTCTAAATCAATTTTACAGCAATTTTCTTTGTCTGATGCTGCTTCGTTTCGTGGTACCTTTCTATGCAGATTGTCGTGACAGTGAAAATCGTATACTGCGCATAACCGCAGACACGACATACAGGCGTGGAATCGCCGTTCTTATACATTTTTAGCAATCTATGGCATGCAAGAAACAGACACGTACAGGAACCAATTTGCGTGGTCAGTGTGCGTGTCGTAGCCGTTATCGCGAAAGTACGTTAAAACAAGAAAACGGAGGGCGTATTCCATACCTCAGTGCCAAGGCCTTCACATTGGTTTTGTCGTTTCTCACGGTGTGCGATTCCCATCGTCACCGGCAAGCAACATACCACTAACAACTTGACGATCTCTTCTTTTGCTATACTTTTTTAGACGCTTTTATGAGAAAAAAAATGAACACTTCGATCAGTCATTAATTTAAAATTTGCACAATAAGAAGTGCAATGTATGTGGATAAATGGAATAGCTCTCGGTACATACGTACCCCATAGAGCACCCCATTATGGAACAATAAAACAACATACTGACGCTGTAAGTAAACGCTGAAATTGTAATCAATGTCAACCATTTGAAATCGCAGCTTACAACCCCCCCCCCCCCCCCCCTCCCCAAAAAAGGTATATATTTGCAGAAAATTATGGGGAAAAAACAAACATACGAACAGCTTATTTTTGTCATCCCTTAAACTTTTTACAAGACAAACTAAGGCACGTAGAATTGATAGATATTTTTATAGATCTGCTTGGACTACGAAAAAATTATCTTTACAAAATTATTTTACGCGTCACCACAAACAAATTTAAGCGCTAAACTATTTCTATTAGGTGCATAGACTAAAGATTTGAACAGTTTTATTCAAATGTCTATAACTTCCAAAAAAACCCAGCAAAGTTTATAAAATAATAAGTACAAAGAAATGACGATAGTATCATACGCTTTTTGGAATGTTTGTTTTTAGCATTTTTTACAAGATATTTTTGACAAAATTAAAAACAAAGAGCAATCGATTTGATGTCATTTTTATATGATCAATCAATTCAACATCCTCTGTGGTGTCTTTTGACGGAGTTTATAATATGGGTACTTTAAATGGTAATAGCACAATAACAAAGTCGATGACCCCCAAATTTTATTCTCTTATTCGATTGGCATTGCTTTTTAAAACTTTTTAAGTAAAATAATCAAAGATTAATTCGGGAAATTTTCACAATTTTGAAAAGTTGACAGAAAAAAGGCAAAATTCGGCGTTATGTTTAACGCGAAAACGGTGTTTAGCGGTCCACAACGTTGTCAATATGTTAAATCTTACATCACTGGAAAGGTATTTTCAGCGGCAATTTATATGTGAAAGAACAAATGAATCGCATCCCAGTCCTTGACTGAGACCACAATTTTTTACATTGAATATCTGAAGTGGGGGATAAAACCATCATCCCCTGTCAACTGACCCGTTTATATTAAAAAATAAATTTACAAAACTGAGTTTATGGGTCCGTAAATTCAACAAATGCAATTGAAAACCCCACTTTTCTCCAAGCCTCGAAAAAGTGTTCGACGAACGTCATTGACGTCACTACAAAAAACTGGCATTGATAGCTAACTTTGAAGGTAAATATCAAAACAAACTACTATTAGAAAAACTGTTTGCGGATTCATGCTGGAGTCATCGTCAGTAAAAAAAAAACAAGCCAAATTTGATGAATAAATTCGAAAATTCGCGTTCTACCTTAAGCCTATGCGCTTAACACTATAAGATAACAAGATGCAAATAAATTCCTATAATACTTCAAACAGAGTTATGATGAGCGGATTTGTCATTCTACTATAATCGTCAAAAGATTTTGTGCACTGCAGATGTGTACATTATTTGTTTGGAAGAGGTAGAAGAGAGTTACGAATTATCACATACAAAACGAGTTCTGTATGCATTGTATATTGATAAGCACTAGCCTCGGCGCGCATGCTGGTGTTGATAATTTTTTAATTTGTCTTTAAAGCCCTAATAAACCTAATCAATATAGGGTCTATATAGACACAAAATGTGCCATATTCCTGTGCTGACATCAAAACCAGGATATGACATGAAAATACAAATGTAGTTTCATACTTTTTTATTTAAAAGCATAAGACGCATGTATATTAACACTTGAACTCAAAACAATAAAAATAGAATCTTTTATTTTTATGCAGCAATTGGAAGTAAAAATTAGACTAATTTTCAGATTTATCCACCACTGACGGCACTGGTGCGTTTTCCTTCTTTAAATCGTTACTAAAGAGATATCATCTTTTAAACGAAATAACGTTCGCACAAGTCACACCATACCACGGTATAAGTATTTCTTAACCAGATCCCCCACCAACCCTCACAACCATCATCAGATTGAAGTGAAAGCAAGAATGCAACAAACTTGAAAGTCTGCGTACACAATGCGTTATCTGTAAATATGAATGTTGATTGAAATTATATGCTTCGTTCTGACAATACTATAAACGGAAAATTGAATTTATCGATTATTCGTATTTGTACAATTCCCAGGGAGTATATGCATGCACACAATTACTTTTTAAGGTTCAGTCCGTTATTACTACATCATTAGATTCTACGGAGTGGCAGTGGCACGATTTACAGAGACTATAATACCTGAACACTTCTTCCAGATTTCAGATTATGTCTAGAAATAGAGTGAGAGAGAGTTATTAAGTCACTTGTATTCGGAATATAGGTACGGATAATGTTTGGGTAAATGAAGAAATTTCGTTAAATTCAACTAAAACCCAGAAAACGGATAGTTCCGAATCACCCTTACATGGTCTATTCCGGATCACTTCCGGCCATCGCCTGAACATTACTTTCCTAGTCAAAAACAGTACGTCCGAATAATTTCCGGTCACTTAAAGATAACCAAGTATTTACAAGGTAAAATTGGTCATACTTTAGCAACTTTACCATAATCATTCAATCTGGTCAAAGAAACAGGCACTTGCATTTTAAATAAATATAAAAATTAGTCACTTTAGAATAAGACGTAAAACTGCGTTATTTTCAATAAAAATACTAAAAATGGGTAGATCCGGATCACCCCAACATGGTCTATTCCGGATCACTTCCGGCTATCGCCTGAACATAACTTCCCGAGTCAAAAAAAATCAGTGTGGATAATTTCCGGTCACTAAAAGTTAACCAAGAATTTTTAAAGTAAAATTGGCCCTTCTTAAGCAACTGCACCATATTCCTTCAAAATGGTTTAAAAATCAGTCACTTGCATTCGGAATAAAGGTACACATCAGTTACTCAAAAAAAAAATTGAATGTCGAACGTCGAACAGGTTTTGAATGTCGAACGTCGAACTGGTTTTGAATGTCGAACGTCGAACTGCATTTTGAATGTCGAACGTCGAACTGGTTTTGAATGTCGAATGTCGAACTGGTTTTGAATGTCGAACGTCGAACTGGTTTTGAATGTCGAAAGTCGAACTGCATTTTGAATGTACATTTTGAATGTCGAACTGGTTTTGAATATCGAACGTCGAACTGGTTTTGAATGTCGAACGTCGAACTGGTTTTGAATGTCGAACGTCGAACTGCATTTTGAATGTCGAACGTCGAACTGGTTTTGAATGTCGAACGTCGAACTGCATTTTGAATGTCGAACGTCGAACTCGTTTTGAATGTCGAACGTCTAAATGCATTTTGAATGTCGAACGTCGAACTGGTCTTGAATGTCGAACGTCGAACTGCATTTTGAATGTCGAACGTCGAACTGGTTTTGAATGTCGAACGTCGAACTGCATTTTGAATGTCGAACGTCGAACTGGTTTTGAATGTCGAACGTCGAACTGCATTTTGAATGTCGAACGTCGAACTGGTTTTGAATGTCGAACGTCGAACTGCATTTTGAATGTCGAACGTCGAACTGGTTTTGAATGTCGAACGTCGAACTGCATTTTGAATGTCGAACGTCGAACTGCATTTTGAATGTCGAACGTCGAACTGGTTTTGAATGTCGAACGTCGAACTGCATTTTGAATGTCGAACGTCGAACTGCATTTTGAATGTCGAACGTCGAACTGGTTTTGAATGTCGAACGTCGAACTGCATTTTGAATGTCGAACGTCGAAATGGTTTTGAATGTCGAACGTCGAACTGCATTTTGAATGTCGAACGTCGAACTGGTTTTAAATGTCGAACGTCGAACTGCATTTTGAATGTCGAACGTCGAACTGGTTTTGAATGTCGAACGTCGAACTGCATTTTGAATGTCGATCGTCGAACTGATTTTGAATGTCGAACGTCGAACTGCATTTTGAATGTCGAAGGTCGAACTGATTTTGAATGTCGAACGTCGAACTGGTTTTGAATGTCGAACGTCGAACTGATTTTGAATGTCGAACGTCGAACTGCATTTTGAATGTCGAACGTCGAACTGGTTTTGAATGTCGAACGTCGAACTGCATTTTGAATGTCGAACGTCGAACTGTTTTTCAATGTCGAACGTCGAACTGCATTTTGAATGTCGAATGTCGAACTGGTTTTGAATGTCGAACGTCGATCTGCATTTTGAATGTCGAACGTCGAACTGGTTTTGAATGTCCAACATCGATCTGCATTTTGAATGTCGAACGTCGAACTGGTTTTGAATGTCGAACGTCGAACTGCATTTTGAATGTCGAACGTCGAACTGATTTTGAATGTCGAACGTCGAACTGGTGTTGAATGTCGAACGTCGAACTGCATTTTGAATGTCGAACGTCGAACTGGTGTTGAATGTCGAACGTCGAACTGCATTTTGAATGTCGAACGTCGAACTTGTTTTGAATGTCGAACGTCGAACTGCATTTTGAATGTCGAACGTGGAACTGGTTTTGAATGTCGAACGTCGAACTGTATTTTGAATGTCGAACGTCGAACTGTTTTTGAATGTCGAACGTCGAACTGCATTTTGAATGTCGAACGTCGATCTGGTTTTGAATGTCGAACGTCGATCTGCATTTTGAATGTCGAACGTCGAACTGGTTTTGAATGTCGAACGTCGAACTGCATTTTGAATGTCGAACGTCGAACTGCATTTTGAATGTCGAACGTCGAACTGCATTTTGAATGTCGAACGTCGAACTGGTTCTGAATGTCGAACGTCGAACTGCATTTTGAATGTCGAACGTCGAAATGGTTTTGAATGTCGAACGTCGAACTGCATTTTGAATGTCGAACGTCGAAATGGTTTTGAATGTCGAACGTCGAACTGCATTTTGAATGTCGAACGTCTAACAGGTTTTGAATGTCGAACGTCGAACTGCATTTTGAATGTCGAACGTCGAACAGGTTTTGAATGTCGAACGTCGAACTGCATTTTGAATGTCGAACGTCGAACTCGTTTTGAATGTCGAACGTCGAACTGCATTTTGAATGTCGAACGTCGAACTGATTTTGAATGTCGAACGTCGAGCTGCATTTTGAATGTCGAACGTCGAACTGATTTTGAATGTCGAACGTCGAAATGGTTTTGAATGTCGAACGTCGAACTGCATTTTGAATGTCGAACGTCGAACTGGTTTTGAATGTCGAACGTCGAACTGCATTTTGAATGTCGAACGTCGAACTGGTTTTGAATGTCGAACGTCGAACTGCATTTTGAATGTCGAACGTCGAACTCGTTTTGAATGTCGAACGTCGAACTGCATTTTGAATGTCGAACGTCGAACTGATTTTGAATGTCGAACGTCGAACTGCATTTTGAATGTCGAACGTCGAACTGATTTTGAATGTCGAACGTCGAACTGGTTTTGAATGTCGAACGTCGAACTGCATTTTGAATGTCGAACGTCGAACTGATTTTGAATGTCGAACGTCGAACTGCATTTTGAATGTCGAACGTCGAACTGCATTTTGAATGTCGAACGTCGAACTGGTTTTGAATGTCGAACGTCGAACTGCATTTTGAATGTCGAACGTCGAACTGGTTTTGAATGTCGAACGTCGAACTGCATTTTGAATGTCGAACGTCGAACTGATTTTGAATGTCGAACGTCGAACTGCATTTTGAATGTCGAACGTCGAACTGATTTTGAATGTCGTACGTCGAACTGGTTTTGAATGTCGAACATCGAACTGCATTTTGAATGTCGAACGTCGAACTGGTTTTGAATGTCGAACGTCGAACTGCATTTTGAATGTCGAACGTCGAACTGGTTTTGAATCTCGAACGTCGAACTGCATTTTGAATGTCGAACGTCGAACTGGTTTTGAATCTCGAACGTCGAACTGCATTTTGAATGTCGAACGTCGAACTGGTTTTGAATGTCGAACGTCGAACTGCATTTTGAATGTCG
The DNA here is from genome assembly GCA_038501625.1 of Corbicula japonica. NCBI lineage: Eukaryota > Metazoa > Mollusca > Bivalvia > Venerida > Cyrenidae > Corbicula > Corbicula japonica. The sequence continues at coordinate 88,005 of JAZAYU010000762.1, read as the reverse complement.
AACGTCGAACTGGTTTTGAATCTCGAACGTCGAACTGCATTTTGAATGTCGAACGTCGAACTGGTTTTGAATGTCGAACGTCGAACTGGTTTTGAATGTCGAACGTCGAACTGGTTCTGAATGTCGAACGTCGAACTGCAATTTGAATGTCGAACGTCGAACTGCAATTTGAATGTCGAACGTCGAACGTCGAACGTAGAGCCAACTTCACACACATAAAATATATTGTGTTATAATAAAAGAGAACGGATGCGCTATATTTAACTTAGATTCTACCTTTTGTTGTTACTATCCTCATCTTCTTATCGGTATTTTGTTCGTGTACAGCTACATTTTATTATATTGTTTTGTGGCAACTGCAGAAAGCCGTCCCGTACTTCGACTCATAATAATTATTTTTTACTTGTTACCAAGAATCATAGAGCGCATTTCTTAACGACTTGACAATGCTTGTTTTAACAGACTAAAGAGATGAATCGTTAACCCGTATCGAACAGTCAAATTAAATCCATTGTTCGCAATAGGTTTTAAAGAATCGATTGTTGTTAAATTGTTAACAATAAGAAGTATTGTTTATTTATACAGCTTAGACCTTACCTTTGAGAGAAAGAATTGTACCGTGTACATGTGCAGCAACAAAGGCTGCTGTGACGGTTACACTAAAAACAATTATGGAGAATGCATCCCAGGTAAGCTTATTTATGTCGAGTTTCATTAGCGTTTTTGTCGGAAGCGCATGGCTAGGCGCTGTCGCTGTACGGTATGGGTTCGCTCCTCGGTAGAGGCAATATCATTTTAAATGCTATAATATTCTATTATGTTTCATTTGTTAAGCTTTACGTATCAAGATGTCCACAAATAACTTAACTAAAATAACTTCCCCAAATGAAACAAATATGTTAACCTAAAAACTCAATTAATACAAACGAGTGCACATGTCAAACTGTATCCTACACGTTTGAATGGTCATTCTAAGTAAGCCGGCCAAAGATCATCATTGAATGCCGACTCGGAATTCTAGAAATACTGTGTGAGAGTGCTTTTGTTTCTTGTTTATTGAAATATGGGTTACAAGAAAGGTGCATCTACCAGTGTTACTTGTTTTAACATTACAAAACTAAGATCAAAGTTTATAATACTGTAATGACGTACCTTCCAGGTCAATCTACAGAAGATTTACAATGCGAAAATGGAGCAACCAAGACACCGGATGGACGATGTTTGTGTTCCGAACATTTTGACGGAAAGTGTTGTGAAAATCGTGTGTATTACTTTATATGTATATAATATTTTATGGCCACGAGAATGGGACGATTTCCTTCAAAATAATTGATCAATGAAATGAAAATGGGTTAATGCCCTGAACCCACATAATAAATGGTTCAGTTGTTCACTTAAGCGTATTTTACGAGTACTAGTATAGGGCTCGGATGTAAAATCTAGTCCAAAATAATTGTTTGCAACTCATTTTCCAGATGTTCGGTTTTCCCATTTGAACCTGGCATAAGACACACTTTTCCTTGCATACTATTTATATCAATTTTACAAGTTTTATTTTGAGATTTTAGTATGATAACTTATTACAACTTTTTAATGGGATTATAATCTCCTTTTCAAGGAGCATTTATACAGTGTTATCAATCGATTCTACATATCCTGGAATATCATGAACTGTTGTTTCTTCGCAGACTTAATGCTTGTTTTCACAATAAAGTTTTCAACATTGAACAATTGCTATTTATATAGTTAATTATTATTTAATACCACTGTTATTGTTACTAGCTGTTTGCGATGGCGATTGTTTGAACGGTGGACGCTGTGAGCTTGTCAACGGTGAACACGTGTGCGTATGTCCGTCGTCAATGTATTCCGGCAAGCATTGCGAGCAAGGTGAGAATCTCTGTTTGACCAACTTGTACTGTTTGCTTGTGTAAATATTGAGTTGCGCACAACCCGGACTAGTAGGCGGTGTGATGAGTCTGCAATATTTTGATATTTGGCGTGTTCAGTGCCTTGCAGTGTTTCTTCTTTTCCTCTTTTGAATTCATCTAGGCAAATTGTACTTGTTTTTTTTTTTTCAAATTAAAACCTTAATGTGAAAGTGTAGGTTGGTAAGTATACAACCTTGTTTAAAGCCACAACGGCAAACTGTGCTGCCACTGACCGTTACAAGATGGTAACCCATCAGGTTCTTGGTTCTTTTTCTTTGTTTGCGCTGTCTTCTCAAACTGATCATATTCCAAAAATGTACTCTCTTTTCCTCTCTCCCTTTTGGCTTTATGGGGAGAACGTGATTTCTGAACGTAAATATTCAAACAAAGGTAGAGTTAATAAGACATCGATTAACAAAGGAAATTTCAAATTGTCGCGATGTACGCTTAAATGCAAACAGTGATAAACTGTTATGTGCTTTTCAAACATCTAATTTTTAAAATACTATTAATACTTTAATTACTCGTATTGAAATATGGATCTTATATAACTTACCATTTACATGTTCTACATTTTAGCGCTTATTGTGCACCACATTGTATGTTCTTCCAGTTTCGTGCGCGGATTCATGTCTTAATGGGGGTAAATGTATAATGGATGGTGTTCTGGCACGCTGTCAATGTGAACATGGTTACCAAGGAGACAGATGTCAATATCGTAAGTATGCGTTTAAGAAAAAAACAGTATTTACGATGAAGCTGAAATACCACTTAATAATGGTTTCATGTTTATATTCACATTATCGATTAGGATTTACCAAAATCTTTACTGTTTACTTTCGTAAATTTTGAGTTGCGCTCAACTTGGAACTGGCAATGTGAGTTTCCATCAGGTTTGGTCAAACCGAGTCTTGAATATTTTCATAGTTGGCCTGTTTGGTGGCTTTTGCTGTTCCTTTTCATTTATTACATCAATGTTAATTATTATAGTACATTAATATAATGACACAGTTGTGATAATTAGCCTTTTCTTTTATCAAGCTGTGAATGCCAAATGTCAAACAATGGCATTTCAAGGTACTCTTAAGTGTGGAGAGACGAAAAATGAATGTGAATCGGACCTGGACTGTCTTAACCATGCTGAGGGTGCCGTGTGTTGCTACAGTGGCTGCCGTGCAGTATGCATGAAACCGGAACCTAACCAGTGTGCCTACAATGAAAAAGTTTACAATGCTGGTGAAACATTCAACTTAGCTCCCTGCAAGGTGCTTCTAACTGTTGTTTTAAATCTTCTGTTGTTTAGAAAGTCGATTTTTCATTTAAAACGCTAACAAATTTACAGTACAAGTTCAATTGTAAAGAAATATTTACGTTTTAGGGCCTTACCACGTCGTCATTGCATTTATGAATAAAAAAGGAGACACTCTCTAAGGCCAAAATGCAGTTCAATTAAATTTTGCACAAATAAATGTTATCAACGAATTTAAACTTTGCATTACAAATTGAAGATCAATCTTGACATAAAATATTCCAAAAATAATGTTAACATCCAGATGCAAAAACTAAACTACTTACCACATTATTTAAATTGCCAACAGGCGTAATATGATAGTGACACCAATGTTTTGTCGAACAATTTTATGCAATGGCTGTAAAACTCTTTGACCTTTAGTATCCTGTTTACGTAAATATGTTACAAAGGAAACATGTTGGTTTTTAAAATATTAAAGTTCTTTAAAATGTCACTAGACATTGTTGTCACTATCATTTTACTCACGTTAGCATTTAAAATGGGGTTTTGTGTTGTTTAGTTTTGTGATCTTACTAAAATTTGAACATTTATTCATTAATGATACATTAATAATATTTAAAATGTTAATATCATCTTTAATATATAAATAGCTATTCCTGATGCATATTTCATCTTTTTCTATAAAGATGTTTTAGAATTAAAAGAAATTTCTTCGACAATAATGTAAAAATATTGATTTGTTTTATTTTTCTATGAATTTCAGAAATGTGTCTGCCAGATGTCTGGTTCGGTCAGCTGCACGGAGATTCAATGTCCACCTAGACATTGTCCGGGCGGTCACGATCCAATACCAGTAGAGGGTCACTGCTGTAAAGTATGCTCTGGTATGATCAAGGGTCTTATTAACAATCGTAAAAATCTAAAATTAGAACACATCTGTACCGAACAACGCCCGAGGACGCTATCAAAACAAAATAACTCCTCTTCTCCTACAGTATTTACGTTCTGATGTGTGCTTATGTTGAATACGAAGTAAATACTACCATACTCTTAATTTTTCCTTTAAATTTGCTGAAAATTCGCAAAAGAATTTGTTATTCCCTAAAATATTTGTAAATCTTTTCTTATGTCATATGCGTAAATATAATTGTTGCATTTATGGAGTAGTCATACTTTAGGAAGTTAACGCAACGTGTCTTGAAAATCAAAATGATTAAACTTTGAATTTTGGGAAACATTAGAAATGTTCTATCATTTCTCGTTTATTTAAATTAATTTTAATCGATCACAATGATTAAGTTTACATAATATAGCAACATTATCGGCGCATCGTCGTTTACCCTCTTCTCACATTTTTTCAGGTGAGAACATTACGGAAACAGAAGGTAATGTTAATGTTTTCATTTTTCATGTCTTTGTTTTGTCTAAATTCTTACAGTTTATTACAAATTCCACAGAACAAACGAACGTACAACAAAACTTTAAATCGGTATCAATCATTTAGGCGCTCTTATCAGTGTCTCATAACCGCAATCAGCATGGTAATTGTGAGTCACCGATAGACAGTCTGAATGATTTTTTTTTAAAAAGATAAACATTCCTAAGTAGTTTATTTGGCAGAGTTCAGGCTTCTCCAAATATCGCATAAAGACGCCCTCTGAAATTGGTAATTCTAAAAAAAAGACATTGAACAAGAGGTTCCATTTTACTGTTTTTCATGCCTAAACACGAAGACGATTAACCAAACATTTATCAACTTTTCAAATTATTTTTATTTATTTTATTATATCTTGAGCTAAAAGAATTGTCTTAAATGTCATTAATTAACATTTTAAACAGTTAATTTTAATAGTTCTATGATACACTCAATGGGATGATATCGTTCAGTAATTTATACATTGCAGCTCCAACGTTCAACAACTGTCCAGAACATTTTATTGTGTTGAATGTGGATAAACAAACAGGAATTGCAAGATTACCTGGTTTAAACCTAAAGGCAGTGGATATTTTTGGCACACAGCTTCGTGTAAGTGAAATTAATACAATTCTTTATTTTTCTCTCGTCTTTGATTTTGTGTTAGTTACATATATATATATACATAACAACTATTTTAGTTTTACAATGATTTCGTATGTTTGCAAACATCATGTTCGTGATTTTGCAATTTTTGTAGGTAAATAATAACATATACTGTGATAAGTGGTCGCTGGAATTTTACAAAATTGCATTTATCTTCGGTCAAGGTTGAGTCAAGAAAAACGTCTGTTTATAAAAATGTAGGCATTGTCTCTGGATAACTAAATGATATTCAAAATACCTGATGTTGTATTGTGTGTGTTGTTCCAGGTTTCTTACAGTCAAGAAGTATTTTACCACAGTCATAACGCTGATGTACAAAAGAATATTCACATTGTAACCGCATATTCTGATTGTGATCTAAATGGAAGAAGAGCAGAATGTAATTTCAAGGTTATTGTCAGAGGTCAGTATATTAGAAGGATCGCAGAAGGGTTGGTCTCGTTACAGGGATCGGTTTGTGTTTTTGCTGATTTATCTCCAGGTGCTCTGGTATCAGTAAGGGCACTGCTGACTGTCGAGTGACCTTCTTTCGAAAAGTAGGGAAAAGGAGATGTTTATTCAAATATTTGAGCTAAAATTTCTTTAAAAAAACTTTTTTTGCTCAACTGACGAAAAAGTAGGAATAGAAGGAGTTTTTTTTTGTTAAAATGTAGGAAACGTATAAACAAGACTAAAAGTAGGGAAAAAAGGAAAAGTATGACCGCTTGATAGCCTGTCGCCCAATACCTACCGTATTTGACAAAGCCATAAGCTTTTTGCGTATTATAAGAGTGTGTGCTTTTGCATACATAAATGTCGATTTGATGGTTGGGTTGAAGTCATTTCACTCAGACGACTTGTGCTTGTTTGTACATATGATAGAAATTTTTTCCCCGCGAAATAAAATTTATCTAAAGTCTTAACAACCACAATATTATAATTGGGCAACTTTTTAAAATAATGCACTTTTTAAGAAATTGAAGTATTTCTCAAAATCTTGACTATAAATCTCATTTCCAGTCCTGTATCAGTGAAGAAATAATGTTTTCTGGGACTTTCAGGTTTTTACATTTTCATGCTCAATTTATTCAAAAGAATGCTCTTGTAGCGCTATTGTTGTGCTCCTGTAGCGCGCTTTCACAAAAAAGGAAATACCTTTGCATCCAAATTCTGACAATGACATTAAAAAAGTCAAGAAAAATATTACTTATGTCGCGTAAACATTATTTTTCAAAAAACACAACAGTTTCTACATTGATCATCACTACAAGACAAGATGATTATAAACCCATGCTTATGGAGATTAGATTTACAAATTTATGAAACTAATCGGAAATATCACTTTCTCCTCTTTATTTGTAAACACCATAAAATACTTCCAACATGTTATTGTATAGAGATCTTCGTATTTGACGATTAGCCCACCTACAGGTGATCGCATTGTTAACAGATCAGATTTCACGACGTCGGCAGGTGTGTAAGAAATGAAAGATTCTAGGAAAATCTTCAATAAGCTCGATCAATTTTTTTGTTCCGGTTATCGTGTTCTTGCTGATTTAACTCCAGGTTTTATGGCCTCGGGAAGGACGAGTGCCTATTCCTTTCTCTTAACAATGCCATTAGCTACTTAGAGTGAGTGCGTTTGTGTGCTTTTGAATAAAACAATATCAGGATGTGGGTTGGTTGGAGTAAATTAACCATGGCAACTTGTACGTGTTTGTTCACATGAGAACCTGACGGAGCAAGTATGAGGTTGATGCAGTCTAGAAACTGATACACTAATGTCAAATTGCTTTGCCACTGACCATTTCAAGGCGGTAGTCCCTCAGGTTCTCATTTTATATGTTTTTCTTTAATTGGTCATATTACAAATTCCGTGTTCTCTTTTGGCTGTGTTTGAATTCTCACTTTTCTCAAAGTGTTCTATTTCTGATGTGCATTCTTGTGGCGTCAATTTTTCAATTGATCATACAATAAAAAGCTTGATGACTTCTCCTGTTTACTTTTTGGCTGAATGGCTGACTGTGTTTTCTGAATGTGACTTTTATGACTTTTCCTGTTCTTCTCAGTTCCTTGCTCCAAATGAATTAAGTATATACGCTCTTAGCTGAATAGATGAACGATTGAACACAGAAAAAAATCATGTGATTATTAAAGAGAGAATTATTTAAGATATGACTTTCGATTTTTCAAAGTCATCATGAGGCACACCCATTATTATTATGGTTCCCTGTGAAAATTGCCAATGTCTTAATTAAAAAGAGGTTTGAATTTATTTTCCAGTTAAATATTCTATATTCATTTTTTTATCTATAATTCATGTCGTTTAAATATTTTCCAACAGTATCATATTCCTTAATTCTTATATGTTTTCGCCTAGATATTATCGAGTTTTATGGCTCCAGAACCAGTATCTATGGAAACTTGTAACGATCAAACAGAATTATATTAATGGCAAGTCATGTAACATCATATGACATTAATCATCTAATAAAACAAATAAAATTTAATCAAACCCATATATGGTGGAATAGTTATGAGACTTTCTGGAAAATCAAACCTTTTACAATATACTGTGAAATCATTGTTATTCGTACGGTACTAGTTTTCGCGGATTTCGAGGTCATTGTTATTCGTACGGTACTAGTTTTCGTGGATTTCGAGGTCATTGTTATTCGTACGGTGCTAGTTTTCGTGGATTTCGAGGTCATTGTTATTCGTACGGTGCTAGTTTACGTGGATTTCGAGGTCATTGTTATTCGTACGGTGCTAATTTTCGTAGATTTCGTGGAAAGATCGATCTACGAATTAAAAACCAACAGGAAATATCGAATTGAACTAAGACATTGTTGAGCTTCAAATTGAGCTTCAGGCAATATTGTTGCGTGCCGACGACGGTGCAGAGTTCACACTCTTCACAATAGCAGACGGACAGACAGACAGCTGATGCTTTACGCAAAAATCCCTTCACAAAGAGACGGACGGAGGAACAAAGCGTAACTGTATAGTATACAATGAATTAAACAGACAAATAAAGCTCGACTCCGTAGCATAAAATAAAAACTGGTCAGGGAGGATTACTTTAAAATATACCAAAATATAACTCTAACAGTTTGATGACTTTTATTCACGTAAACCTTAACAAATGTTTGAGGAATTAAATAACCAAAGTTAATAAATATGTGATTTAAAACAAGTACTAAAGCGTTAGCGACCTTTAAACGAAATAACAATTCTTAAGAGAATAAAAACGTTGTGTTGCTTTTAAATAAATAAAGACCTGTAAATGTTTTTTACTATAAAATACTTAGGCAAAAATAATTTATTTCACTTCGAGTTAAATAACAATAATTTACTTTAAGTCTAATTCAAGCCAAACGAATTTTGATAAAAAGCCGAAAAGGTCTGCCTGACTTAAGAAAATTCAACTACGGAGTGCCGAAATAATGAATTGCAGCCCCTTTTATACTACGCAAACCGACGGCTTACAAACAAAACCGACAATGTGAGTAAAATTGTAAGTAGGGGTGCATTAGGGTTTACTAACAAAACTTACAGTTAGTTAAAAGATGTCCTACCATAAAATAACAATTGTTTAAAAGATGTCCTACCATAAAATAACAATTGGAATAACCGTTTGAACAATTAAACCACGTTGTTACTTATATGAAACATACAAAATAGCGCGGGAGTAAAATATGATGTGCCGAAAACGGGGTTAATAGCAATTTTTTTAGTTTATAATTGCAAAACATTTCCCTTATTGTAGCCTCTTACTATCAAGTTTACAACTGTGATACGATGACGTCACGTAATAATGACGTCACGACAACAGCATACACAATGGCGGACATGAATGTAAATAACCAGTAATATGGACAAATAAAACGTTAATTCTTTATCACAGTAATGATTTGGAAAGAATTAAATACTTTTAATAAAATTAAAAGGTAAATAAATGCATTTTACGTCCAGTATGAACTATCAGATACGCATATTTTATGCAATAACACTCTAATACATAATAAATAGGGTAGATGCATAGGGTCAAAACTGGCACACCACAATATCATTTGAAATTCACAGTAGCTCTATTTGTGCAGTATGGTGGCCGTAAAAAGTCTCCCCGTACATATAGCACAGTACTGTTAACAGTAAAATAACCCGTTACCGATGTCTTGTAGTGATGATAACGTATATCAGGTCTATCCGATCAACCTTTTTTGGAATTGTCCCGATTAGCTCAGTTGGTTGCATCTTCGAAATCGTTGGGCTAGGCGCTGTTGCCGTGACGGTGCGGGTTCGCTCCCAGGTAGAGGCAATGTCATTAGACATTGTTTAGAAAATTAAGCTTCAAAAATTTAAGTAACCATAAAAAATGTATCTGACGGAAAACCACGAAATTTTAGCACCGCGAACATAAGTGCATCTACAGTAAACTGTGGTAAAACTTGACAGCTTTTCGCTTGAAAGGCTAAAGGATATCGGAATTGATGAGTGAAAAAAATAAATAAAAAGGATAATTAAAAAAATAAGAATACAATGTGTTTCCGTTTTATTAAAAAATGCATATCTGGAAAAGCCATATTTAGTCAATACACCTTCTCCACACAGTCAAAAAGGCTGAATTAGTTTTTTCGGTTTTGATTTTGAAATCGAATAGAAAGAACTAATACTAATAAAAAGGGTTGCTCGGATAACCTTAACCTTGATGAACGCATTAAAAACTGCATGACACCGAAAACCGATTATTTACTGATAACAGTAATGACTTTATGTACGAGGAGACTTTTTACGGCCGCCACACTACATAATTAGAGCTACTGTGAGAAAAAACATTGCCATCACATACCTTTTTTACTTTGATAGTGGCATCTAACACTTCCTGTAGACTGTTTATGGACTAATTGTTAATTTTATTTTTTTTTATTATTAGAAAATTTTTCAAACTATTGTGTTTTTTTCATTCATTTCAAACGGATGTGAAAGGTCGTGATACGGACTCCTATTCTTTGTCTATTATCTTATTTCATAAACAATGTCTTATGCTAGCTTATTTCATTATCAGTATATAAATTTTTATTTTATTCAGATATTTACCCACCCGTGTTTCAGTCGTGTCCTACGGAAATTTATGCCCAACAAGATGACTTCATTACATGGGAGGAGCCATCTGTTTCTGACAACATTGGTTTGAGCAGTATTAAGGTTGATGGCGATCAATTTAAGGATAAAACTCTGGGTGTCGGTACATATCCGGTCAGCTATACAGCTTACGACTACGACCAGAACCAAGCAATTTGTGCTTTTTTGATACGAGTGTTTGACGAAAGTATGTATATTTTAATGTAAACTAATTAGTTATAAAATTTCAGAATTATCTAAATATTTACTTTAATATATAGTATATTCTAATTTTAAAAAATCATATATTTAGAATCATTTCTGTATTTACATCTTGCTGTATAGTATAATTTCTTTATATATGGGTAAAATTCAGACATTTGATATATGTTCTTGGTACTTAATACACAAAAGACTGCAAACCAACTAAAACTCAATATTGCAGAAGTAGATCTATAATCAAACGGAAGCATACTATTATCTAACAGACAGACAGATTTGCCTAACAAAAAATTGACTTTTGCAAAGTAACGTGTTTTTAAAGATATGTCTTCAATTGAAGACGTGTAAGGTATCCTTATACCTCTTTAATAATATCTCCTTAACGAGTTAAACATAAATGCAAGAGCGATGCGTTCATCTTTTTAATAATTAAGACGGCTACTCAAGGATGATCAACAAAGAAGTTATTAAAACACAATAAATTTTATATCGCACTAAAAATAATTCATATCTCCTCAGATAATAAGAAAATGCTCATCTAGTCGAGATACAATTTAGTATAATGATATTCAAGACTTCACTCATAAACAGGTACATAATGATGAAATTAATTAATTTGGAAGATAAGATTGTGACAATGTAACTCCGTCTTCTTTTTAAGATACCAAGGACAGTTTTAGTGCCAGAGAAACTCACGGTTGGATCCAAAGAGCTGTGCCTTTAGGACTTATGGGTGAGTTTGTTCGAAAGAAAATAAATGCAAAATTTCTTCCATCGTCCATATGAATTTAACCAACTTAAATCGGTAAATTTGGGGTAGGCGATGGAAACATTAGTACGTTTAGATCCTCTTTAAATATACAACCAATTTACCAGTATAGTGAAAACTTAGTTTGCAAATACGAATGTTATAAAAAATATTCGTCGTTCATTTCTTTAATATACGCCTTTCCAATAATTCGATGAATTTATTTGGTTACCTCCCCTATCCAGTCACGTGACTGCTTTACAGGAAAAATGATTGCTCGCTGTAATAACGTAATAGGGAATATGTACCTACAACTTTCTTTTTTATCATAAAATTCTTTTTTGAAAAATATATTTTCTCTTTGAATTAGTAATAATACATCAGCGTCATGATATTTTTGAAAATAATTTATAAAACAATCAGGTTTCTGACTAAAAGTGTCAATTCATTATTCCTCGCATTAGACACTAAACGACTTGAACTAACAGACAGTCGCAGTGTTCTCTTCACGGCTTAATTGAGTCTCGTTTCCGGATTAGCGTGTCTATTCAACTACTGACATCATGTTGTGATTATGTCGGCGGCGAGTGATTTTGAACGCGGCATGCCATAAACATGTCAAACTGTCTCGCACACGGGGTCATCTGTCAATTACTTAAAGGGGCAGATATCATTGACCAATAGAGATCGTGTAATTTCTATTTGCAAGGTATCTACACCTCCCAATTCTTAAGTATTTCGGAGTCCTTTAACTACTGGATGTGCCAGCAAATGTATTTGATTTAGCACTTAAATGGATTCTTAATCAACATTATGACACGTTATAGAAACAAAAGCCGTCAATAAGAAACAAATCTTGTCAAAACATTATATATATATTTAATTAAGAGTTTGGGCTTTTATGCCAAAATTACAATCTGTCAAACCTAAGAAATCTAAATTGGATATGCAACCATATTGTGATATAAATATTCTCATCTTTCTGGAAGCCGGCATCTAAATCCTTGGATTTTATTCTACGAATGATACTTCTACAACAAACGATCAGATTACCGATCCTGTTTTATTTCAAGACAGAATCAATCATATTCGGTTGTGAAGTATACGTAACATTTTAAATATTCAAATTATTTACACGTTGACCATAAACGCCTTAATTTTTTAGGACAATTCTATTGTTCAAATGTGTAAGTATCAACAAATTCAGATTGTATTTTTTGTCTATAGATCATGTAACCAGATGTTGACATATCACGATTTCCGGATAATAGCGCATTACTAGCCTTAGCAATTTGCAACATTTACACCAGTAAAATATATTAAAATATATAAAGAAAAAATTGTTGTACATAATTGGTAAAATTAATGCTTATGTTTGTCCAAATTGCGTTTCATACTGCCAACTATCAACAAGAATGGTACATGTTCTTATATCATTACAAATCTAAATATCTAACAAATAGTAAACATAAAAAGTCTGGCTAGAATAACAGACCAGCAACTTATTTTTTCACCGCCGGCGACGAACGCAGACCTGCAATATAGCGGACAAGGTTAGCTATTATGTGCTTAAGCCATTAGCCCGATCGTTCAGCTATCCTGCAGAGCCTCGTTTTGGATTGATTTTCGGTCGCGGGAAGTAACTCGTACAGGACTGCGAAACTGTTTATTGGAAAGGCGTATATGTTTATTCTAAATGCTTTGCAAACTCTATTTATGTCACATTATGTCTGATTTTATCTTTAATATATCAATTTTTTTACTTTTCAGTCAGCGTCGGTATCTGCTTAGTAATAACAATCACTCTACTGATTTGTTATTGCAAATTTCGAAAGATCAGAAGTCAACAAGGAGTATCGTCAACAACGAATTCTGATATCTTTGCCATCTACAATACAGCCACGGATCCTAATGGTAATGGTTACGCAAATGTCAAAATCGCACATCTACCAGAATATTCATTTCCCTCGGCTCCGCCTTCTTATGACCAGATTAACCAATACGATGTAGTGGGCGAAGTAACGAAGGAGGCTCCGCCCATTTATGAAGAGATACCTAATCGTACGCTTGACAGCTCTCATCAATACGAAAACACAAACACAAATATTGATCGTGGAGTTGAAAACCATACCTACGCTAACGAAGAAAACAAGATGGAAATCATGAAAGTTTGAAAACGTGTGTTTTTGTTTAAAAATATCGTTTAACGAAGCGAGTACTGTTCATTCCATTCCATCTGCAAAGGTCTGTTGCGCAGAAGGAACAAAGACCGAAGAGTAAAGATTTGATCTGTTGTTAACTATAGTGTGAACTTTATTTCTTGTTGCTTATTGTCTAAACGAACTTTTATGTTCTGAAAAGAAAGATGAACCAGCTACATTTCTTAAATCAATTAAACCAAACATTAGCATTATATTTAATACGCACATGTGCGACTGGATAACTGAGTAAAGCAGTCAAGATTTTGGCTTAATTTATTGGACCAGTGGATACTCAATCGAATGTTGTTAAAATACCTAACTCTACTGACTTATCGTGGTGTTGACCTTATTTAAGAACTAGGGCCTATGTATGCGCCGCCTACATATTTATTGATGCGATGAAACACTTGAATCAGAAAAAAACTGTATACTGCTATGTGGTACCTATGACAATATTTTCATTCCTCGTAAATTTAATGCTCACATCGATTTACCTTATTATGCTGGAAATGGCATTCTCCTATTGCATGTTAAAAGGGGGTGTGATAGCCCCCGGACACGACACATATTTAAATATTGCATGTTCGGTTTATGGATAAAACCGGAAATCCAAATTCCTCTGCCTCTGCCTCCTAACACCGGCTTGAGCGCAACCTATTATCGACAAGAGCAGAACTTTAAATTACTATACAGCGTATAAAATGTTGTGTAAAAAATCGCACGTTTCCGTAACTGTGTTTTCAAAACTATTATTGTAAATTAATAGTTTCTTTATTGTGGTGTCGTTTACGTTGTTTGTTTGTTCTTGACTTGACAAGTAAATTCATTATTGACTATAGCCTTCAATGGGGCGCTCTACGGGAAAATGTGTCTTTTGGATAGTTGACGTCAAAATTTGAAATGACGTCATAAAGTTGAGCAGACGACATTAGTTATAATTCATCAAATAGCATAATATTGTCAAAATGTGTAATAAAATCACTTCCAAGTTTTGAGAAAATAATATACAATTGTGGATTCTTTCCAAATGTGTTAACAACTATCCTGTAAAATATTGCTGAAGACACATTTTCCTGTGACGTACCACATATGTCAATTAAATTTTTTCTATGTTAAGATAACAATTAAAACAATGAAGATATGCTGTAATTACTACAGTTTCATAAATTTAATAGAACCTTTGGAAATTTTATCTTGTTTCATTTTTTCCAAACCTTATGTAATTTAGGCCAGCGTTATCCTTCAGTCAGCCTACGAGTGTATCCGTTTGTGTATGAATGTCCGTCGTAAACCATATCTTTGTAACGGTTTGACAAATTCGAATAAAATTTTGATGCTATTGATGTTACTTGATGCTACAGTCAATATTTTTGAATTCGATCATCCATAACGGGGTATTGCCATTTAATTTTTTATATATTTTATGTGGATTTTATTTAACACTCTTTTTTCCGAACTCCTCTTTTCCTCGTTTTTTTTGGCTTCGTGGGGAGGCGTTGTTTTCTGGATGTTGCAATTCCTGGCGGCATATTTCACTTTTTGTAATTAGTTAAATGTTTCCTTTTGGTTCTCTGTCTGAGACTATATATTGGTAATAGTTTTCCAGATTTGAATTAAAATTCCAATCCACTTAACCTACTCAATCCCTTTTGGGGGTTGTCTCGGTTAGCTCAATTGGTTGCGCTGTCGGAATTGCAGGGCCGTGACGGTACGGGTTCGCTCCCAGGTAGATGCAATATCATTTGAAATATACAGTAGCGCTATTTGTGCCGTGTGGCGGCCGTAAAACGTCTCCCCGTACATATAGCCAGTACTTTAATCAGTAAAATAATCCGTTACCGATGTCATGCAGTGATGATTATGTATATCAGGGCTATCCGATCAACCATTTTGGGGGTTGTCCCGGTTAGCTCAATTGGTTGCGCTGTCGGAATTGCAGGGCTATGCGCTCTCGCCGTCACGGTGCGGGTTCGCTCCCAGGTGGAGGCAATATCATTTGTTTACAAATAACATGCAAACACATATTGAAGAAATATTTGCTGATGGCTCTATCGAGCGAATTCGGTAGTTTCTCGACCAGAGCATCCAAAATCAGGATGGCAGTAGTGATAAAAGAAACCGATATTGCTCCTAAAACAGTGCAAATAAGCAAAAGACACTCTTAGCACAACTATTTGTGCGCGATAAGGACTTTTCTATATATGCGATGTTCTTCCTTCGCGCACAACCCAGTTACTATTCAAATCAATGCGGAACATTTTTCTTCTATTTCTATATGCCAGCGATCGGAAAATGAATCACAACTTTTGGCGGCTCCATAAAGCATCTTAAACCATATGTATTTACATACCTGAAAAGCCACATTCAAGTAGAATCAATATATGTAATCCTTTATAAAAACGGTTTCGTTTTTATACTTATCCATAATCAGCTAAATAGTTCTCTCTCTTAAAATGTGACATTTACTCAGAAAGAATAATATCGGAGTTTTGGGGCATATCTAGAGGGGGTTCAGTGTATTTGGGCAGTAGTGACATAATTTCATGAGGATTTGGCAATAGAGTTGGAAATTATCATACAAATATACCACTGTCCCAAACAAACCCCCTTCCGAGAAAGCTTCCGATCCTGGTTTGTCAAATCTTCTTTCATCGTGTTACATGTATTGCATCCCATAATTCCTTGTCACGAAATTCCAGTCTTATTTTGCTAGAGTATGTTGGTTTTTTTTGCTAGAGTATGTTGTTTTTATGACAATTTTCATAAATATGTGTATTATAATTCGTCCACTGAAAGCCGGAAGGGTCATCAGCAATTGAAAAAGAAGACTGAAGCCCCCTTCCGGCTTTCCACTGAAGAATATTATACATGTATTCTGTAACATTTAGTAAATGTATTGCTTATCTAAAGCAAGTCTATCTTCCCAGAATTCCTTGTAGATCTAATAGATTAAACATCCGCCCAAAGTATACACTGACCATTCGATAATATACACTCGTTGCTTGTAAATAAAGTAGTTTTATTTACTAGACTCTTAGACTTAAATGTCACCACTCGCAACCAGACAATATTACGTATTCTCATGAATATAAGTTCATCAGGCAAATGATATTTAAATTCCACATGGGTCTGGCCTTATAAAAATTAAATAGAATTTTGAAAAAAAGTTCAATGTTCTTCTAAGGCTATGCTATATTACGTTCCGTTTACTTTCGATGTCCTGATGTACAATCGCGAGGGAATGTATTCAACAAAAAAACTTAAATTAACAATAATTTAGGTCAGTTTTTTTATTTAAACAGTGGGTATATTCATCCATTTTCTCTTTAAACGTAAATCACAAACTTTATTTTCACACGTTAAACATGGATCTAAATTTTCGTTCGTTTCCAAAAATAAATAAATTAATAGTTCTAAAGAAAAATCACATACAAAGATTTATAAATATTCTAAATACGACTGTCTTTGTGAGATGTCCCCACGGTAAGTTTGAGCCTATTGCTGTTTAACTATTATAAAATTGTAATGCTATCTTTAAAATTTAAATTAATCTATGTCGGAATTCGTTTGATATTTGAAGTTGACACATTGCTCCATAGATACCCCTTTACCGCTTTGGCGAACAGTGTCGATTTTAGATTCAATAGTTTGTTTCTGGCCAATAAGTGAACACGGATGTGCCGGCTGATCTGAATCTACACCGGTCGCACACACGTTAAAACCCGTATATATGGAGTAAAGGGTTAATTAACCCAATTTCTAAATGTCATCATAAGAATGGTTCTTAGTAAAACAGACATTGGAGACCAGACTCCAATGTTATAAAACTGAGATTGGAAACCAGTCTCAAATCTCAAGCATCTGATTGGCTGAGATGGCGACTGGTCGCCATTTGAGATTTGAGACTGGTTTCCATGCTCAGTTTTATTACCTTGGGCACAGTTTCCAATCTAAGCAATTTAATTGTTTCAAATTGAAGCCAGTCTCATAACGTACCAATTGGAAGCTTGAGATTGGAGACTGTTTTCAAAGTTTACGACATGAACATGATATACTTGCAATGCTTGGCCATAAAAAAGAAAACATCAAATGAATGCAATAACAAAATATGGAGTAAATTGTTAAAAAATCAGATAATCAGCTGCGTGATAAGTCAAAGAAATATTATGTTTAGGTATTTTGTAATTTCGAAAAATTAGAAACGAGCCAAGTCCATCCGAATATATCTCGGAGAGTACCCGGACCCGTGTCAGTCGTTGTAGTATATTCCGAAGTAGAATTTTCCCGATGGCGTATACGGACCGCCGATATAGTAATGCCCCGTCGGGATTACGTACGAACAGTAGTTATACCACCAGCCAGCTCGTTGGTGGAAAGCACACTGGTTGACGTCAGGCCGATCATACGTTGCAAAAGGCATGTTGTTGTTATGGGCGAAGTCGTCGGGAAGTACCAGGCTGCTTTGATAGCCGCCGATATGCAGTCGGTATCGGTCAGAGGCGGGTCCGAGCACAAAGTAGTTGTACCGAATGGTCCTGATGGCGTTTGTCCAGTCCTGAAGTGTGACGGTCATAACATGATATCCTGCAACATAAAACAGCAGTTGTGCATTAATTCATAGTGAACCAAACTTACCGCGCAACACATTAAATTTTCCTTCTTTCTATATTGACAGTATCTTACTTTTGTAACATTTTACTTCGCGCGGGTGTAAATTTCGCGTATTTGGCACTAGGATAAATGCGGAAAATTAAACCCCACCGAAATTACATCAAGAAATAATTTGTATTTATAGAAAAGTAATAATAGTTTGCATTTCATCCATTATGAAAGATTTGTGTCCATTTAAGTGATTTTACCACTTCCTGAAACATGAATTACTGTGGATTTTCCGGTTTGCGCAACTTACAGATATACATACAAGATGGAAATTTATGCATACCTAAGTCCGTCAGACTCTTCATTTTCCTAAGCCCGAGCCAGTAGTCACCGGCTGTTGCACTTCCGAAGCCATTCTCATAATCATTCCAGCCGCGCTGAAAATTCACACTTCCAAACTTGTGCTGCATGATGGAAACATACGCTTGACCCAGCTCAAAACGGCAATATACCTAAAAAGGAATTTGAGACAATTATGACCATTCTAAGTTTTTTGTATTAGGATGCAACAAATTAAATCCAAAACTCATATGGCTCAACGTTAAATTAACAATCTCCATTAAACATGATTTTTATCATCTTAATTGCAGGCAAAACATATATTGACATGAAGATCTACTTTTTGTCTATTCAAAAACACATAAGAAATTTAAGTTATACTATGTTGTGAGAAAATATGATCCCCTTTGAAATGCCATATCGCACAAACGATGCCTCAAATGTACATACGCTATGCGTCCGCTTCTATTCAACAATATATAAATACATGAATGAGTTCGTTTTCTTTCCAGTGACATACTATCCCTACAAACAAGCTACACACACGCCGATTTTAACTTAAGGTTTAAAATGCCCCCAGATGAATAATATTAAAACGGACTAAGTTCGCGATCTCGGAAGAATAGTGCGTTATTTGGTTTATTGTATTTCTATTGACCTGGAATGACATCATCTTTGCCGTAAATCAAGTTGTTGTCGAACTATAATGTGAACTCTAAGTCAAAATCGCCCAACACGATAACACAACGCATCACTTTTTATGATCAAACTTAACAAGAAATAATTTCGCTCTTATTTGGAATATTCATGGTTCTCTACCAAATTAAAACTGGACTAGTATTAAACCTGTATTCCGACCTAGGGCTTACCTTCGTGTGATGTCTCAGCCTATTTATTTACATGAATATGTTTTATACAGCGATGAAATTCAGTTAAAATACAGTCGACGCCCGACATAACTATTATCAGAAAAATTGGCAAGTATCATCGAGGCACGACAATACATTTGTAACAAGTTTTAGCTTTCCAAAAAGCTAGTAGGTCATTAGCGGATAAACTAATAGAATAAGTATGTATTCGTGTTTACATTTACTTTTGGAACACCCGAAGTCAAGGATTTGTCCAGCTTTCTGTCGATCAATGCCACGTAGGTTGTATCTGACAAACCATTTGTGAATTTAGTAATAGTTTCAAGTTTCAAGTTTATTTAAGGAATGATTCTTATTTTAGTGCGGTTCATGCAGATTGGACGTGCACGCGAGAGCTGGGAAATCCATAAAGCGCGCTAGCGCTTTATGGTAAATTTGCCAGCTCTCGCGTGCACGTCCAATCTGCATGAACCGCACCAAAATAAGAATCATTACTTATATTTACATTTTATTCATTTTTTTCTTTAAATAAACTTAAGTCGAATGCTTTCAAAAATTAGTATTAAGTGAAAAGGGTGAGTAATACGTGGGAGTTTTCAATAGTAACAGCCATGACGTTACTGACGTCATTACGGGTCATGCGGTTCATGCAAAATGAACGAAGAAATCAACAGGAATGTAAATATTTCCAATTACATTTCTCTGTATGTACAATACATAATCAAAATAACATATATACATTACAAATGCTGTTACTTTAAAGCATGCAAACAAAGTTGAACGGATGATGATTGATTTATTGAAACATGAAGAAGTCGTGTATCGGTAAGAGACATTAATATAAATAATCATGTTTCTGGTAGACGTGTAGAAATAATGACGTTGTTTAGGCTCCATCGAATTGGATGAATATTACATTAACACGAATGCTCACAGAGATACCATAGAACTTTCCACTGTCGATGCTTATTTGTACAGTGAGCAGAAAAGCGATGCTTATAATATTCAGTATTTATTATCAACATAAAGTGTAGTTTTAGTTAAGGCAGCAGATCTGGTCAAACTTGAAGTTGACAAGCGTTAGAAGACAGTAAACAATAAATTTGGATGAAGATGCATTTATTACTTTCACTTAAGTTGTATGTTGCTCATATCTTTTGTTTAAGTTAGAACGATTTTCTCTGAAACTATTACAGAAACTCGAGAAGCAATATTTGTATTTAAATTAATCTATGATCAAAGAAATTGTCGTTATGCCACTGTTCTGAAAATTCTTCACAACTATTTCTTTACTTTAAAGGCTGGTTTTGCATTGCTTGCAGTATATTCTAGTTGATCGCCCTGACATAGAAATGATAGTGCTTGTGTTGTCTACCTTACTGTACTTTTCAAAATACTGTTATTGTTTAGTATCAACCCAAGACCAAATCCAGATCCGTTATATTGCATATTGTATGGGGAAGCAGACATTGGGGTCAGGGGTATCCCCGGAAATCTTTTACAAGTTAAACTCAATTTGGATTGCAATTGCGACGAGTCCAAACGTTCACAATAGACCCCGAGAAGAGAACGCATAGACAGATGCGGTTTTGAGATGGAATCGGGGAATCAAAACAAATCACTTCGTATTTCTTTGAAAATGCATTTATTCAAGGGCAAAGGCAAGTTTTGAATATTAGGGCGGCGGGGTTTTTTGTAACATAAATTACATTCATTATCACTTGAATGAAATAAACAAACTTTAGATAAGGTCTTGTGAACACCAAAACCTAAAACAAAAAAGGTAATTTTAACTTTTTATATAACTTTGCTTACCAAAGGTTTTTAGTGATTCGGATTGTCTACACAAACTGTACTTTTCAACTTTCCATGACAATGTTTTAATATTCTATGATTTACCACTATAAAATCCAAATAATCAAGATTTCATGCATTTTCCAGGAAATACTCGTTTTCCATGACTTTTCTAGATCTGTGCCAAACCCTGCCATCAGCAATCTCATAACCGAACTCTAGTTAATCGCCTGAAACCAAATTTCTATTTTTTAGTAACGGTGACCTTGACCTTTGACGGACCGACCCCGAAAGCAATCCCAAGCAAGCCCTCCACCTGTTCTAACTATACACCAAGTTTCATGTCAATACGATGAACCGAACTCAAGTAAATCGCCGGAAACCAAATTTCTATTTTTAGTAACGGTGACTTCGACCTTTGGCGGACCGACCCCAAAAGCAATTCCAAGCGAGCACACCTGTTCTTACTATACACCAAGTTTCATGTCAAAACCATGAAACGAACTAAAAGTTTATCGCCCGAAACCAAACAGACGTAATTGTTATTTATACTCTCGTTTTTGTGTGTGTTTTTGTTGTTGTTTGTTTTTTTTATGGTACCCCCCCCAGTAATAGATTGTAAATTCAGAAATTCATTACATTTAACCATTCTTGTGAATTATGTTATAACCATTCCACCCTTGATGTTCCACACCCCCACCCCCAAAGCTTTAAACTTTATAGTTTGCTTATTTTATATAATTTGTTATGATATATTACAATATAATCTCTTCTATCAAAAGATTTCATGAAAAGACGAGTTCGTAGTTTACCGGAACCGATATAATTGTGTATTTACTAAACTTATTATGGTTAGGTATAAAACGCAGCTATTCATGGAGACTGCGCTAACGCAGACTGCGTTTTGGGGGTATAAAACGCAGCTCTGCAGCTTATGTTAAAGTTTGATAGATAGCTGGAAAACGCAGCCGGGCTGCATTTTGACATGTTATATGGATGCTGGATGTCAAAATTCTAAATGTTATTGTTGCTTTTTATTCGCTGTATGTTATTTAAAATGCTTACCACTTCCGCGGCAAACATTTAAGGTGTTTGAACTTAAACAAATTGGTCATTAAGTAGCCATGTAAAGTGCAAAAGCAGTCTTGAAGAAATATATGTGAAACTCGGTGTTAATGAAGCTAAAATAGGTTAAAGCACGGTATATTTTGACTAAAACCGCAGTTTCAAGTCACGAAATTTTCTATTTTCACTTTGTAAACAAACAATCTTTCAGTTTATACATTCAATAACTTTTTTGTTAAGGCCTCTAGAAACACAGGTTAAAAAACCGAATGGAGCTTACATGTCTGGCCTCCGGGCAGGCGTATTTATATTTCGGTAACAGTGATATAAACCTACTTACCAGGTAAAAATATCTCCGGAAATGCACAAAATAACGAAATATTCCGCCATTTTGTTCCGCACAGAACATGTCCCTCACTTACTTTTCCGCAAAACCCAAATACGTTGGACCCCTGTACCTGGGTGAAGTATAAAGTACTGTTCTTTTATCTTACTGCAATTTTGAACTGATAATTTTCGTCTCTATTATTATTTACCTCTTTTTTTTCGCTTTTTTTTCAAGACTGTTTGTTACACATAACATTTAACAGTTAAACTATACCCAAGATCAGTCAAACTTAATCATAATTTGATCACACTTTTATGCATATTATGAATTAAAAAAAGGTGAAAGATGCATATCAGGAATTGCCACATTCAGAAAACAACAGCCTCCCCACACAGTCAAGAAGAAGAGAGGGGGAGAGAGCATGGTAGGTATAAGTACTTTATATTTAAGGTTTAGAAATTAGTTTATGCTAGAATTTAAAACAAAAGGATTGTTTTGCATTTAGGTTTAAAAAATTTTATCCACAATTTGTCTGAGGAGCAGTCCCACACTTTGTCCGAGGCGCCCCTTACAATATTCATTTTTTTGTCGAGAGGGAAGCGTAAAATTCATGTTACGAGATGTTCTCGCTTAACTGAAAGAGTCTATCTTTAGTAAGACTACATCCTCACCAGAAGGGTTTCCATGCAGCTGGTTTTTTACAAATCATTATATGCAAAATCTGCCAAACTGTTTTAGTAAAGTTGATTGCACATTTACGCATACAGTGACTGCACATATGCAATATTTGGGATAGTTTTGAACAGTTAAAACCCTTATGCCATGACCTTTCGAAATCACTGTAATAAATTTTTTGTCCATGTCTGTGTTTATTTGTAATCCTTTCAGGATTTCACGTACTATCTGTCATGTTAATTCCACTTCTGAAAAACTCATTTTTCATCATTTTCATAACTTCCACAATTTAAATTCGCACAAAACATTAGAAATTTGTTCTAACGAAAGTGTTCAATATTTTTGGGAAACACAATCAAGTGGAGATCACCGGAGTTGTGCGTAGTTTGGGCTAAACGCCGTCTGTGTTACGTAACAATGTCAAACCCGTAAAACAATCGACGCGGTATATAACAAACATTAACAAACAGACCATTGCACGATTAAAAAAGCAACGTACCATAATTGTATAGTATAATTACGTTTTGTCCCGAAAAACAATCTCACCAATTATGTTCCACAAGATCACACATAGGTAAAAACACAGTGCAAAGGTCAACATCCCTGACCGATTATACGGAAACTACGTCTTGCAATGTACAATTAAAACAATGGATGACCAGTATCGCAATTGTACATTTATTCACACCTTTGTTTCCGAACAACACTCTACCGAATTATGTTCCACAACTTCCAACAGGTACATCTACAGTGCAACAGTCAACATCCCTGACCGATTATACAGAAGGACCGGCTACCGTTGTTTTCAAAAATTAGTCACGTGCTCAGGAGAACTTATTATTTTAAAATTTAAGAAAAATAAAAAAATCCTACAAAGCGATGTCAGTCAGTTCCTATGATACAATTCGTTAACCATTTGTTAATACGTTTTTTTTGCACAACAACTCTCATTAATATATATATCAGAACAAAAATAGAAACATTTCTGAAATTATGCTATTATCCCCACAAAAATAGTCACGTGCTCAGGAGAACTTATTATTTGAAAATTTTAAAAAAAATCAAAGAAATCCTACAAAGCGATGTCAACTAGTTCCAATGGTGCAATTCGTTAACAATTTGTGAATACTTTTTTTTGCAAAACATCTCTCATTAATATATATCTGAACAAAAATACAAACATTTCTGAAATTATGATGGTATCCTTCCACATTAAATTCTCAAAGTAAGCACAAATATAGTCGGCGGCTCATTGCCGCCGACTAATAAGTTTATCTGACTGTGTAGTGTATCGATTTATAAAAGGGACGTTGTCATTGGTTAGCACATTAAAATCTACATGTAAACGGCATAACAATAGTAAGTTTAAAAGTGTTATTTGTGGAATATATTTTTATTTGATTTATACTTTAGAGAATATTTATGTTTTATAACAACAAATGAACTTAGCAGTGCTGATATTTTCAAGTTGCAGTGAAAAAATGAGAATTTAAAGCAGTGCGATTTCCATCACAGTTTTGATCGTAACTGCTTGAGACGTAGGTAGACTTTTAGCAATGTAACATAAACACTGTGGACATGTGTGGAGGTTTATAAGTGTTGTTTTTTTTTTTCATAATAAACGAATAACTTTCTTAAAAGTATCGCATATATTGATTCTAATTGGAATTAGCTTTTCGGGTATGTATATTTTTAAAGATATATAAGGTTTAAAAAAACTATTTGAGGCGTCAAAAGTTTCGACACGGAATATTGTCACTGGCAATTAGACATAGAAGGAAATTTTCCGCATTGATTTGAATACTAACTGGGTTGTGCGCGAATGGCGGACATGGTATACGCCTTGAGTCCGAAAACGTTATACAGACGTGTTTGGTGCTCGTACTTCGAACCCAGATGGTAGCGCCATTTAAATGCAGCAACCCGAAAAAACGATTGGGTCGTGTGGCACTGATGATGAACGACCGGAAACCGCTTTTGGTTCGAGTTGCTGCAATTAAATGGAGCTTGTGTGCGTCGGTTTTCAATGCGCGTTTTTGAGGGCAAAAGCATTTGAAAAAATGGCTGTTTTTTCGGCAGTTTTCCCTATATAAAGTACAGTTGGAATAATCCAATCTCTTTGAAATTTGCACGGTGTTTAGAGGTCACTGAGGTGAGCTTATGGCCGGAATTTCAGAGCTCTAGACCGTCGGCGAGCGCTAGGGCGGGTGTAAAACCACTAAAAAAAACACAGCGTAAAATTTCAAAGTCCGAAAACGTTATACAGACGTATTTGGTGCTCGTACTTCGAACCCAGATGGTAGCGCCATTTAAATGCAGCAACCCGAAAAAACGATTGGGTCGTGTGGCACTGATGATGAACGACCGGAAACCGCTTTTGGTTCGAGTTGCTGCAATTAAATGGAGCTTGTGTGCGTCGGTTTTCAATGCGCGTTTTTGATGGCAAAAGCATTTGAAAAAATGGCTGTTTTTTCGGCAGTTTTCCCTATATAAAGTACAGTTGGAATAATCCAATGTCTTTGAAATTTGCACGGTGTTTAGAGGTCTCTGAGGTGAGCTTATGGCCGGAATTTCAGAGCTCTAGACCGTCGGCGAGCGCTAGGGCGGGTGTAAAACCACTAAAAAAAACACAGCGTAAAATTTCAGTCCGAAAACGTTATACAGACGTATTTGGTGCTCGTACTTCGAACCCAGATGGTAGCGCCATTTAAATGCAGCAACCCGAAAAAACGATTGGGTCGTGTGGCACTGATGATGAACGACCGGAAACCGCTTTTGGTTCGAGTTGCTGCAATTAAATGGAGCTTGTGTGCGTCGGTTTTCAATGCGCGTTTTTGATGGCAAAAGCATTTGAAAAAATGGCTGTTTTTTCGGCAGTTTTCCCTATATAAAGTACAGTTGGAATAATCCAATCTCTTTGAAATTTGCACGGTGTTTAGAGGTCTCTGAGGTGAGCTTATGGCCGGAATTTCAGAGCTCTAGACCGTCGGCGAGCGCTAGGGCGGGTGTAAAACCACTAAAAAAAACACAGCGTAAAATTTCAGTCCGAAAACGTTATACAGACGTATTTGGTGCTCGTACTTCGAACCCAGATGGTAGCGCCATTTAAATGCAGCAACCCGAAAAAACGATTGGGTCGTGTGGCACTGATGATGAACGACCGGAAACCGCTTTTGGTTCGAGTTGCTGCAATTAAATGGAGCTTGTGTGCGTCGGTTTTCAATGCGCGTTTTTGAGGGCAAAAGCATTTGAAAAAATGGCTGTTTTTTCGGCAGTTTTCCCTATATAAAGTACAGTTGGAATAATCCAATCTCTTTAAAATTTGCACGGTATCTAGAGGTCTCTGAGGTGAGCTTATGGCCGGAATTTCAGAGCTCTAGACCGTCGGCGAGCGCTAGGGCGGGTGTAAAACCACTAAAAAAAACACAGCGTAAAATTTCAAAGTCCGAAAACGTTGTACAGACGTATTTGGTGCTCGTACTTCGAACCCAAATGCAGCAACCCGAAAAAACGATTGGATCGTGTGGCACTGATGATGAACGACCGGAAACCGCTTTTGGTTCGAGTTGCTGCAATTAAATGGAGCTTGTGTGCGTCGGTTTTCAATGCGCGTTTTTGAGGGCAAAAGCATTTGAAAAAATGGCTGTTTTTTCGGCAGTTTTCCCTATATAAAGTACAGTTGGAATAATCCAATCTCTTTGAAATTTGCACGGTGTTTAGAGGTCTCTGAGGTGAGCTTATGGCCGGAATTTCAGAGCTCTTGACCGTCGGCGAGCGCTAGGGCGGGTGTAAAACCACTAAAAAAAACACAGCGTAAAATTTCAAAGTCCGAAAACGTTATACAGACGTATTTGGTGCTCGTACTTCGAACCCAGATGGTAGCGCCATTTAAATGCAGCAACCCGAAAAAACGATTGGGTCGTGTGGCACTGATGATGAACGACCGGAAACCGCTTTTGGTTCGAGTTGCTGCAATTAAATGGAGCTTGTGTGCGTCGATTTTCAATGCGCGTTTTTGAGGGCAAAAGCATTTGAAAAAATGGCTGTTTTTTTCGGCAGTTTTCCCTATATAAAGTACAGTTGGAATAATCCAATCTCTTTGAAATTTGCACTGTGTTTAGAGGTCTCTGAGGTGAGCTAATGGCCGGAATTTCAGAGCTCTAGACCGTCGGCGAGCGCTAGGGCGGTTGTAAAGCCACTAAAAAAAACACAGCGTAAAATTTCAAAGTCCGAAAACGTTATACAGACGTATTTGGTGCTCGTACTTCGAACCCAGATGGTAGCGCCATTTAAATGCAGCAACCCGAAAAAACGATTGGGTCGTGTGGCACTGATGATGAACGACCGGAAACCGCTTTTGGTTCGAGTTGCTGCAATTAAATGGAGCTTGTGTGCGTCGATTTTCAATGCGCGTTTTTGAGGGCAAAAGCATTTGAAAAAATGGCTGTTTTTTCGGCAGTTTTCCCTATATAAAGTACAGTTGGAATAATCCAATCTCTACCTGCCGGTCATATCGTTACAGGGGATCTAAATGTTATCAAAGACTTTAGAATCCGCAATTTAATTTCAAAAGGTCCGAAATACAGAATTCCATCGGACATCGACTTTAATACCTGTCGTGCGGAAATTGCAGAGTCTTTAAACTCTTTTTGCAATAAATGGTGTAAACGAGAACATGCTGAGCCTAATGCTCTTTCAAACTGGAAAAAACAAATATTCAAAATAATTGACACTCGTATATCCTTCTATAAAAGAAACATAGCTTTACTACCACCTCGACCTCGTTTTAACTTTCGTCATTTGAAAAAAGGTATTCAAGATTTTCACAACAAATTTGTTTTAACACCTGCTGATAAGGCTTCAAATAATGATATTATAGTGTGACGTATACACTATATAAATGTTCAAACTGAAGAGCTTAAAAGCACTAATGCTTATACACTGACTTCTTCATCTGAGAGTGATATTGTTACTGCAAACACTCTACAAATTACAAAATTTAGAATCAGTGTTGAGCCTAAACTAGACAAAGTACCTACTATGTATTGGTTGCCTAAAATGCACAAAACACCGTACAAAGCAAGATTTATCGCTAACTCTAGTTCTTGTACTACAACAAAGTTATCCGTGCTCTTAACATCTTGTCTTACAGCTATAAAAGAACATGTAATTAGGTATTGCGAAAAAGTTTTTGAAACTACTGGCAAAAATTTATTTTGGTCTATAAAAAATTCAAATGACGTTTTGAAGAAACTTAAATCAAATAATTTTCAGGCGTTCTGTTTGTCTACATATGATTTTTCTACCTTGTATACTTCTCTCCCTCATAATTTAATAAGAGACAAGCTAACCAGTCTCATTGAAAAAACTTTTGCTAGAGAAAATAAAACATTTATTGCTTGTAATGAACATAGGGCATTCTTTACAGATGGTTCTTATGATAATTATACTTCATGGACCTGTCAAGACCTTATCCAGGCGCTCACATTTTTATTGGATAATATTTATTTGAGATTTGGTACCTCTATTTATAAACAAGTAATATGCATTCCAATGGGTACTAATTGTGCACCCCTTGTTGCTGATCTGTTTTTATACTGTTATGAAAGAGATTTCATGTTATCTCTTTCTACCGAACATCAAGATGATATTATTACAGCTTTTAACAACACCTCGAGGTACCTTGATGATTTATTAAATATAGATAATAACCATTTTTCATCACTGGTTAATAAGATTTATCCTAAAGAACTACAGCTTAACAAAGCGAACACTTCAGAAAAGCAAGCAAACTTCCTTGATTTAAATCTATCCATCGAAAATGGTTACGTCACTACTAAAATTTATGATAAAAGAGATGATTTTAATTTTAATATAGTAAATTTTCCGTTTCTAGACGGCGATGTTCCTCGTGCAACTTCTTACGGGGTTTATATCTCACAGCTTGTTCGCTTTTCAAGAGCTTGCAACGATGTGAATGATTTCAATGAACGTAATCTTTGCATTACAGAAAAACTTTTAAAACAAGGTTATCGGTATCACAAATTAAGGAAAACCTTTTGCAAGTTTTATCGAAGATATCCAGATCTAATTCATAAATACAGCTGCAGTTTAAAATCACTATTGCAACAAGGAATTTCACAGCCAGTTTTTTATGGAGATTTAATTTATAAACTTAAGAAGATAAAAGGCGATGTTAATTTCTCCCGGTTATTCGTAAAAACCATCTGTAAATTTAAAAAGAAAGGTTACCAACATGATATTTTACAGCGCTCTGCAGGCCTGGTGATTAACCCATCTACAGTTGATCATTATGCTTACCTCTTTGGTTGCACGACGGTGGCAGGGGTGTAAGAGTTTATGAAAGTTTATGGGGAAATCTTTTCTTAAAAGAACCTAAAAGCTCGATTTGTTTCTTTTATCCCTGTCATCGTGTTCTTGCTGATTTTACTCCAGGTGCTCTGGTCTCGGAAAGATCATTGAGTACCCGCCCTTTGGCTTTGCAATGCTATTAAATTCTTATGTTTATATGTTTGTATGCTTTTGCATGCAACATTGTTGAGCTGATGGGTGGGTTGGAGTTATTTCACCAAGACAATTTGTACTTGTTTTGTGATACGAGAACCTGTTGGGGCAAGTGTGAGGTTGGTGCACCCTAGAACCTGGTTTAAACCCCCAGTGGCAATTTGTTTTGCCACTGACCGTTCCAAGGCGGTATCCCCAAAGGTTCTCTTGTTTATTAATTGTTTGTGGCGTCCTATTTGAATTGACATACATATATAAAACATGCGCTCTCTCTATCTTCCTCTCTTCTTTTTCGCTGCGTGGGGAGGCTGTGTTTTTTGAGTGTGGCGATTCCTGATATGCATATTTTGCTTTTTTTTGAAATTTGCACGGTATTTAGAGGTCTCTGAGGTGAGCTTATGGCCGGAATTTCAGAGCTCTAGACCGTCGGCGAGCGCTAGGGCGGGTGTAAAACCACTTAAAAAAACACAGCGTAAAATTTCAAAGTCCGAAAACGTTATACAGACGTATTTGGTGCTCGTACTTCGAACCCAGATGGTAGCGCCATTTAAATGCAGCAACCCGAAAAAACGATTGGGTCGTGTGGCACTGATGATGAACGACCGGAAACCGCTTTTGGTTCGAGTTGCTGCAATTAAATGGAGCTTGTGTGCGTCGGTTTTCAATGCGCGTTTTTGAGGGCAAAAGGATTTGAAAAAATGGCTGTTTTTTCGGCAGTTTTCCCTATATAAAGTACAGTTGGAATAATCCAATCTCTTTGAAATTTGCACGGTGTTTAGAGGTCTCTGAGGTGAGCTTATGGCCGGAATTTCAGAGCTCTAGACCATCGGCGAGCGCTAGGGCGGGTGTAAAACCACTAAAAAAAAATACAGCGTAAAATTTCAAAGTCCGAAAACGTTATACAGACGTATTTGGTGCTCGTACTTCGAACCCAGATGGTAGCGCCATTTAAATGCAGCAACCCGAAAAAACTATTGGGTCGTGTGGCACTGATGATGAACGACCGGAAACCGCTTTTGGTTCGAGTTGCTGCAATTAAATGGAGCTTGTGTGCGTCGGTTTTCAATGCGCGTTTTTAGGGCAAAAGCATTTTAAAAAATTGCTGTTTTTTCGGCAGTTTTCCCTATATAAAGTACTGTTGGAATAATCCAATCTCTTTGAAATTTGCACGGTGTTTAGAGGTCTCTGAGGTGAGCTTATGGCCGGAATTTCAGAGCTCTAGACCGTCGGCGAGCGCTAGGGCGGGTGTAAAACCACTAAAAAAAATACAGCGTAAAATTTCAAAGTCCGAAAACGTTATACAGACGTATTTGGTGCTCGTACTTCGAACCCAGATGGTAGCGCCATTTAAATGCAGCAACCCGAAAAAACGATTGGGTCGTGTGGCACTGATGATGAACGACCGGAGACCGCTTTTGGTTCGAGTTGCTGCAATTAAATGGAGCTTGTGTGCGTCGGTTTTCAATGCGCGTTTTTGAGGGCAAAAGCATTTGAAAAAATGGCTGTTTTTTCGGCAGTTTTCCCTATATAAAGTACAGTTGGAATAATCCAATCTCTACCTGCCGGTCATATCGTTACAGGGGATCTAAATGTTATCAAAGACTTTAGAATCCGCAATTTAATTTCAAAAGGTCCAAAATACAGAATTCCGTCGGACATCGACTTTAATACCTGTCGTGCGGAAATTGCAGAGTCTTTAAACTCTTTTTGCAATAAATGGTGTAAACGAGAACATGCTGAGCCTAATGCTCTTTCAAACTGGAAAAAACAAATATTCAAAATAATTGACACTCGTATATCCTTCTATAAAAGAAACATAGCTTTACTACCACCTCGACCTCGTTTTAACTTTCGTCATTTGAAAAAAGGTATTCAAGATTTTCACAACAAATTTGTTTTAACACCTGCTGATAAGGCTTCAAATAATGATATTATAGTGTGACGTATACACTATATAAATGTTCAAACTGAAGAGCTTAATAGCACTAATGCTTATACACTGACTTCTTCATCTGAGAGTGATATTGTTACTGCAAACACTCTACAAATTACAAAATTTAGAATCAGTGTTGAGCCTAAACTAGACAAAGTACCTACTATGTATTGGTTGCCTAAAATGCACAAAACACCGTACAAAGCAAGATTTATCGCTAACTCTAGTTCTTGTACTACAACAAAGTTATCCGTGCTCTTAACATCTTGTCTTACAGCTATAAAAGAACATGTAATTAGGTATTGCGAAAAAGTTTTTGAAACTACTGGCAAAAATTTATTTTGGTCTATAAAAAATTCAAATGACGTTTTGAAGAAACTTAAATCAAATAATTTTCAGGCGTTCTGTTTGTCTACATATGATTTTTCTACCTTGTATACTTCTCTCCCTCATAATTTAATAAGAGACAAGCTAACCAGTCTCATTGAAAAAACTTTTGCTAGAGAAAATAAAACATTTATTGCTTGTAATGAACATAGGGCATTCTTTACAGATGGTTCTTATGATAATTATACTTCATGGACCTGTCAAGACCTTATCCAGGCGCTCACATTTTTATTGGATAATATTTATTTGAGATTTGGTACCTCTATTTATAAACAAGTAATATGCATTCCAATGGGTACTAATTGTGCACCCCTTGTTGCTGATCTGTTTTTATACTGTTATGAAAGAGATTTCATGTTATCTCTTTCTACCGAACATCAAGATGATATTATTACAGCTTTTAACAACACCTCGAGGTACCTTGATGATTTATTAAATATAGATAATAACCATTTTCCATCACTGGTTAATAAGATTTATCCTAAAGAACTACAGCTTAACAAAGCGAACACTTCAGAAAAGCAAGCAAACTTCCTTGATTTAAATCTATCCATCGAAAATGGTTACGTCACTACTAAAATTTATGATAAAAGAGATGATTTTAATTTTAATATAGTAAATTTTCCGTTTCTAGACGGCGATGTTCCTCGTGCAACTTCTTACGGGGTTTATATCTCACAGCTTGTTCGTTTTTCAAGAGCTTGCAACGATGTGAATGATTTCAATGAACGTAATCTTTGCATTACAGAAAAGCTTTTAAAACAAGGTTATCGGTATCACAAATTAAGGAAAACCTTTTGCAAGTTTTATCGAAGATATCCAGATCTAATTCATAAATACAGCTGCAGTTTAAAATCACTATTGCAACAAGGAATTTCACAGCCAGTTTTTTATGGAGATTTAATTTATAAACTTAAGAAGATAAAAGGCGATGTTAATTTCTCCCGGTTATTCGTAAAAACCATCTGTAAATTTAAAAGAAAGGTTACCAACATGATATTTTACAGCGCTCTGCAGGCCCGGTGATTAACCCATCTACAGTTGATCATTATGCTTACCTCTTTGGTTGCACGACGGTGGCAGGGGTGTAAGAGTTTATGAAAGTTTATGGGGAAATCTTTTCTTAAAAGAACCTAAAAGCTCGATTTGTTTCTTTTATCCCTGTCATCGTGTTCTTGCTGATTTTACTCCAGGTGCTCTGGTCTCGGAAAGATCATTGAGTACCCGCCCTTTGGCTTTGCAATGCTATTAAATTCTTATATTTATATGTTTGTATGCTTTTGCATGCAACATTGTTGAGCTGATGGGTGGGTTGGAGTTATTTCACCAAGACAATTTGTACTTGTTTTGTGATATGAGAACCTGTTGGGGCAAGTGTGAGGTTGGTGCACCCTAGAACCTGGTTTAAACCCCCAGTGGCAATTTGTTTTGCCACTGACCGTTCCAAGGCGGTATCCCCAAAGGTTCTCTTGTTTATTAATTGTTTGTGGCGTCCTATTTGAATTGACATACATATATAAAACATGCGCTCTCTCTATCTTCCTCTCTTCTTTTTCGCTGCGTGGGGAGGCTGTGTTTTTTGAGTGTGGCGATTCCTGATATGCATATGTTGCTTGTTTTGAAATTTGCACGGTGTTTAGAGGTCTCTGAGGTGAGCTTATGGCCGGAATTTCAGAGCTCTAGACCGTCGGCGAGCGCTAGGGCGGGTGTAAAACCACTAAAAAAACACAGCGTAAAATTTCAAAGTCCGAAAACGTTATACAGACGTATTTGGTGCTCGTACTTCGAACCCAGATGGTAGCGCCATTTAAATGCAGCAACCCGAAAAAACGATTGGGTCGTGTGGCACTGATGATGAACGACCGGAAACCGCTTTTGGTTCGAGTTGCTGCAATTAAATGGAGCTTGTGTGCGTCGGTTTTCAATGCGCGTTTTTGAGGGCAAAAGCATTTGAAAAAATGGCTGTTTTTTCGGCAGTTTTCCCTATATAAAGTACAGTTGGAATAATCCAATCTCTTTGAAATTTGCACGGTGTTTAGAGGTCTCTGAGGTGAGCTTATGGCCGGAATTTCAGAGCTCTAGACCGTCGGCGAGCGCTAGGGCGGGTGTAAAACCACTAAAAGAAACACAGCGTAAAATTTCAAAGTCCGAAAACGTTATACAGACGTATTTGGTGCTCGTACTTCGAACCCAGATGGTAGCGCCATTTAAATGCAGCAACCCGAAAAAACGATTGGGTCGTGTGGCACTGATGATGAACGACCGGAAACCGCTTTTGGTTCGAGTTGCTGCAATTAAATGGAGCTTGTGTGCGTCGGTTTTCAATGCGCGTTTTTGAGGGCAAAAGCATTTGAAAAAATGGCTGTTTTTTCGGCAGTTTTCCCTATATAAAGTACAGTTGGAATAATCCAATCTCTTTGAAATTTGCACGGTGTTTAGAGGTCTCTGAGGTGAGCTTATGGCCGGAATTTCAGAGCTCTAGACCGTCGGCGAGCGCTAGGGCGGGTGTAAAACCACTAAAAGAAACACAGCGTAAAATTTCAAAGTCCGAAAACGTTATACAGACGTATTTGGTGCTCGTACTTCGAACCCAGATGGTAGCGCCATTTAAATGCAGCAACCCGAAAAAACGATTGGGTCGTGTGGCACTGATGATGAACGACCGGAAACCGCTTTTGGTTCGAGTTGCTGCAATTAAATGGAGCTTGTGTGCGTCGGTTTTCAATGCGCGTTTTTGAGGGCAAAAGCATTTGAAAAAATGGCTGTTTTTTCGGCAGTTTTCCCTATATAAAGTACAGTTGGAATAATCCAATCTCTTTGAAATTTGCACGGTGTTTAGAGGTCTCTGAGGTGAGCTTATGGCCGGAATTTCAGAGCTCTAGACCGTCGGCGAGCGCTAGGGCGGGTGTAAAACCACTAAAAGAAACACAGCGTAAAATTTCAAAGTCCGAAAACGTTATACAGACGTATTTGGTGCTCGTACTTCGAACCCAGATGGTAGCGCCATTTAAATGCAGCAACCCGAAAAAACGATTGGGTCGTGTGGCACTGATGATGAACGACCGGAAACCGCTTTTGGTTCGAGTTGCTGCAATTAAATGGAGCTTGTGTGCGTCGGTTTTCAATGCGCGTTTTTGAGGGCAAAAGCATTTGAAAAAATGGCTGTTTTTTCGGCAGTTTTCCCTATATAAAGTACAGTTGGAATAATCCAATCTCTTTGAAATTTGCACGGTGTTTAGAGGTCTCTGAGGTGAGCTTATGGCCGGAATTTCAGAGCTCTAGACCGTCGGCGAGCGCTAGGGCGGGTGTAAAACCACTAAAAGAAACACAGCGTAAAATTTCAAAGTCCGAAAACGTTATACAGACGTATTTGGTGCTCGTACTTCGAACCCAGATGGTAGCGCCATTTAAATGCAGCAACCCGAAAAAACGATTGGGTCGTGTGGCACTGATGATGAACGACCGGAAACCGCTTTTGGTTCGAGTTGCTGCAATTAAATGGAGCTTGTGTGCGTCGGTTTTCAATGCGCGTTTTTGAGGGCAAAAGCATTTGAAAAAATGGCTGTTTTTTCGGCAGTTTTCCCTATATAAAGTACAGTTGGAATAATCCAATCTCTTTGAAATTTGCACGGTGTTTAGAGGTCTCTGAGGTGAGCTTATGGCCGGAATTTCAGAGCTCTAGACCGTCGGCGAGCGCTAGGGCGGGTGTAAAACCACTAAAAGAAACACAGCGTAAAATTTCAAAGTCCGAAAACGTTATACAGACGTATTTGGTGCTCGTACTTCGAACCCAGATGGTAGCGCCATTTAAATGCAGCAACCCGAAAAAACGATTGGGTCGTGTGGCACTGATGATGAACGACCGGAAACCGCTTTTGGTTCGAGTTGCTGCAATTAAATGGAGCTTGTGTGCGTCGGTTTTCAATGCGCGTTTTTGAGGGCAAAAGCATTTGAAAAAATGGCTGTTTTTTCGGCAGTTTTCCCTATATAAAGTACAGTTGGAATAATCCAATCTCTTTGAAATTTGCACGGTGTTTAGAGGTCTCTGAGGTGAGCTTATGGCCGGAATTTCAGAGCTCTAGACCGTCGGCGAGCGCTAGGGCGGGTGTAAAACCACTAAAAGAAACACAGCGTAAAATTTCAAAGTCCGAAAACGTTATACAGACGTATTTGGTGCTCGTACTTCGAACCCAGATGGTAGCGCCATTTAAATGCAGCAACCCGAAAAAACGATTGGGTCGTGTGGCACTGATGATGAACGACCGGAAACCGCTTTTGGTTCGAGTTGCTGCAATTA
The DNA here is from genome assembly GCA_038501625.1 of Corbicula japonica. Taxonomy (NCBI): domain Eukaryota; kingdom Metazoa; phylum Mollusca; class Bivalvia; order Venerida; family Cyrenidae; genus Corbicula; species Corbicula japonica. The sequence continues at coordinate 51,657 of JAZAYU010000762.1, read as the reverse complement.
AATGGAGCTTGTGTGCGTCGGTTTTCAATGCGCGTTTTTGAGGGCAAAAGCATTTGAAAAAATGGCTGTTTTTTCGGCAGTTTTCCCTATATAAAGTACAGTTGGAATAATCCAATCTCTTTGAAATTTGCACGGTGTTTAGAGGTCTCTGAGGTGAGCTTATGGCCGGAATTTCAGAGCTCTAGACCGTCGGCGAGCGCTAGGGCGGGTGTAAAACCACTAAAAGAAACACAGCGTAAAATTTCAAAGTCCGAAAACGTTATACAGACGTATTTGGTGCTCGTACTTCGAACCCAGATGGTAGCGCCATTTAAATGCAGCAACCCGAAAAAACGATTGGGTCGTGTGGCACTGATGATGAACGACCGGAAACCGCTTTTGGTTCGAGTTGCTGCAATTAAATGGAGCTTGTGTGCGTCGGTTTTCAATGCGCGTTTTTGAGGGCAAAAGCATTTGAAAAAATGGCTGTTTTTTCGGCAGTTTTCCCTATATAAAGTACAGTTGGAATAATCCAATCTCTTTGAAATTTGCACGGTGTTTAGAGGTCTCTGAGGTGAGCTTATGGCCGGAATTTCAGAGCTCTAGACCGTCGGCGAGCGCTAGGGCGGGTGTAAAACCACTAAAAGAAACACAGCGTAAAATTTCAAAGTCCGAAAACGTTATACAGACGTATTTGGTGCTCGTACTTCGAACCCAGATGGTAGCGCCATTTAAATGCAGCAACCCGAAAAAACGATTGGGTCGTGTGGCACTGATGATGAACGACCGGAAACCGCTTTTGGTTCGAGTTGCTGCAATTAAATGGAGCTTGTGTGCGTCGGTTTTCAATGCGCGTTTTTGAGGGCAAAAGCATTTGAAAAAATGGCTGTTTTTTCGGCAGTTTTCCCTATATAAAGTACAGTTGGAATAATCCAATCTCTTTGAAATTTGCACGGTGTTTAGAGGTCTCTGAGGTGAGCTTATGGCCGGAATTTCAGAGCTCTAGACCGTCGGCGAGCGCTAGGGCGGGTGTAAAACCACTAAAAGAAACACAGCGTAAAATTTCAAAGTCCGAAAACGTTATACAGACGTATTTGGTGCTCGTACTTCGAACCCAGATGGTAGCGCCATTTAAATGCAGCAACCCGAAAAAACGATTGGGTCGTGTGGCACTGATGATGAACGACCGGAAACCGCTTTTGGTTCGAGTTGCTGCAATTAAATGGAGCTTGTGTGCGTCGGTTTTCAATGCGCGTTTTTGAGGGCAAAAGCATTTGAAAAAATGGCTGTTTTTTCGGCAGTTTTCCCTATATAAAGTACAGTTGGAATAATCCAATCTCTTTGAAATTTGCACGGTGTTTAGAGGTCTCTGAGGTGAGCTTATGGCCGGAATTTCAGAGCTCTAGACCGTCGGCGAGCGCTAGGGCGGGTGTAAAACCACTAAAAGAAACACAGCGTAAAATTTCAAAGTCCGAAAACGTTATACAGACGTATTTGGTGCTCGTACTTCGAACCCAGATGGTAGCGCCATTTAAATGCAGCAACCCGAAAAAACGATTGGGTCGTGTGGCACTGATGATGAACGACCGGAAACCGCTTTTGGTTCGAGTTGCTGCAATTAAATGGAGCTTGTGTGCGTCGGTTTTCAATGCGCGTTTTTGAGGGCAAAAGCATTTGAAAAAATGGCTGTTTTTTCGGCAGTTTTCCCTATATAAAGTACAGTTGGAATAATCCAATCTCTTTGAAATTTGCACGGTGTTTAGAGGTCTCTGAGGTGAGCTTATGGCCGGAATTTCAGAGCTCTAGACCGTCGGCGAGCGCTAGGGCGGGTGTAAAACCACTAAAAGAAACACAGCGTAAAATTTCAAAGTCCGAAAACGTTATACAGACGTATTTGGTGCTCGTACTTCGAACCCAGATGGTAGCGCCATTTAAATGCAGCAACCCGAAAAAACGATTGGGTCGTGTGGCACTGATGATGAACGACCGGAAACCGCTTTTGGTTCGAGTTGCTGCAATTAAATGGAGCTTGTGTGCGTCGGTTTTCAATGCGCGTTTTTGAGGGCAAAAGCATTTGAAAAAATGGCTGTTTTTTCGGCAGTTTTCCCTATATAAAGTACAGTTGGAATAATCCAATCTCTTTGAAATTTGCACGGTGTTTAGAGGTCTCTGAGGTGAGCTTATGGCCGGAATTTCAGAGCTCTAGACCGTCGGCGAGCGCTAGGGCGGGTGTAAAACCACTAAAAGAAACACAGCGTAAAATTTCAAAGTCCGAAAACGTTATACAGACGTATTTGGTGCTCGTACTTCGAACCCAGATGGTAGCGCCATTTAAATGCAGCAACCCGAAAAAACGATTGGGTCGTGTGGCACTGATGATGAACGACCGGAAACCGCTTTTGGTTCGAGTTGCTGCAATTAAATGGAGCTTGTGTGCGTCGGTTTTCAATGCGCGTTTTTGAGGGCAAAAGCATTTGAAAAAATGGCTGTTTTTTCGGCAGTTTTCCCTATATAAAGTACAGTTGGAATAATCCAATCTCTTTGAAATTTGCACGGTGTTTAGAGGTCTCTGAGGTGAGCTTATGGCCGGAATTTCAGAGCTCTAGACCGTCGGCGAGCGCTAGGGCGGGTGTAAAACCACTAAAAGAAACACAGCGTAAAATTTCAAAGTCCGAAAACGTTATACAGACGTATTTGGTGCTCGTACTTCGAACCCAGATGGTAGCGCCATTTAAATGCAGCAACCCGAAAAAACGATTGGGTCGTGTGGCACTGATGATGAACGACCGGAAACCGCTTTTGGTTCGAGTTGCTGCAATTAAATGGAGCTTGTGTGCGTCGGTTTTCAATGCGCGTTTTTGAGGGCAAAAGCATTTGAAAAAATGGCTGTTTTTTCGGCAGTTTTCCCTATATAAAGTACAGTTGGAATAATCCAATCTCTTTGAAATTTGCACGGTGTTTAGAGGTCTCTGAGGTGAGCTTATGGCCGGAATTTCAGAGCTCTAGACCGTCGGCGAGCGCTAGGGCGGGTGTAAAACCACTAAAAGAAACACAGCGTAAAATTTCAAAGTCCGAAAACGTTATACAGACGTATTTGGTGCTCGTACTTCGAACCCAGATGGTAGCGCCATTTAAATGCAGCAACCCGAAAAAACGATTGGGTCGTGTGGCACTGATGATGAACGACCGGAAACCGCTTTTGGTTCGAGTTGCTGCAATTAAATGGAGCTTGTGTGCGTCGGTTTTCAATGCGCGTTTTTGAGGGCAAAAGCATTTGAAAAAATGGCTGTTTTTTCGGCAGTTTTCCCTATATAAAGTACAGTTGGAATAATCCAATCTCTTTGAAATTTGCACGGTGTTTAGAGGTCTCTGAGGTGAGCTTATGGCCGGAATTTCAGAGCTCTAGACCGTCGGCGAGCGCTAGGGCGGGTGTAAAACCACTAAAAGAAACACAGCGTAAAATTTCAAAGTCCGAAAACGTTATACAGACGTATTTGGTGCTCGTACTTCGAACCCAGATGGTAGCGCCATTTAAATGCAGCAACCCGAAAAAACGATTGGGTCGTGTGGCACTGATGATGAACGACCGGAAACCGCTTTTGGTTCGAGTTGCTGCAATTAAATGGAGCTTGTGTGCGTCGGTTTTCAATGCGCGTTTTTGAGGGCAAAAGCATTTGAAAAAATGGCTGTTTTTTCGGCAGTTTTCCCTATATAAAGTACAGTTGGAATAATCCAATCTCTTTGAAATTTGCACGGTGTTTAGAGGTCTCTGAGGTGAGCTTATGGCCGGAATTTCAGAGCTCTAGACCGTCGGCGAGCGCTAGGGCGGGTGTAAAACCACTAAAAGAAACACAGCGTAAAATTTCAAAGTCCGAAAACGTTATACAGACGTATTTGGTGCTCGTACTTCGAACCCAGATGGTAGCGCCATTTAAATGCAGCAACCCGAAAAAACGATTGGGTCGTGTGGCACTGATGATGAACGACCGGAAACCGCTTTTGGTTCGAGTTGCTGCAATTAAATGGAGCTTGTGTGCGTCGGTTTTCAATGCGCGTTTTTGAGGGCAAAAGCATTTGAAAAAATGGCTGTTTTTTCGGCAGTTTTCCCTATATAAAGTACAGTTGGAATAATCCAATCTCTTTGAAATTTGCACGGTGTTTAGAGGTCTCTGAGGTGAGCTTATGGCCGGAATTTCAGAGCTCTAGACCGTCGGCGAGCGCTAGGGCGGGTGTAAAACCACTAAAAGAAACACAGCGTAAAATTTCAAAGTCCGAAAACGTTATACAGACGTATTTGGTGCTCGTACTTCGAACCCAGATGGTAGCGCCATTTAAATGCAGCAACCCGAAAAAACGATTGGGTCGTGTGGCACTGATGATGAACGACCGGAAACCGCTTTTGGTTCGAGTTGCTGCAATTAAATGGAGCTTGTGTGCGTCGGTTTTCAATGCGCGTTTTTGAGGGCAAAAGCATTTGAAAAAATGGCTGTTTTTTCGGCAGTTTTCCCTATATAAAGTACAGTTGGAATAATCCAATCTCTTTGAAATTTGCACGGTGTTTAGAGGTCTCTGAGGTGAGCTTATGGCCGGAATTTCAGAGCTCTAGACCGTCGGCGAGCGCTAGGGCGGGTGTAAAACCACTAAAAGAAACACAGCGTAAAATTTCAAAGTCCGAAAACGTTATACAGACGTATTTGGTGCTCGTACTTCGAACCCAGATGGTAGCGCCATTTAAATGCAGCAACCCGAAAAAACGATTGGGTCGTGTGGCACTGATGATGAACGACCGGAAACCGCTTTTGGTTCGAGTTGCTGCAATTAAATGGAGCTTGTGTGCGTCGGTTTTCAATGCGCGTTTTTGAGGGCAAAAGCATTTGAAAAAATGGCTGTTTTTTCGGCAGTTTTCCCTATATAAAGTACAGTTGGAATAATCCAATCTCTTTGAAATTTGCACGGTGTTTAGAGGTCTCTGAGGTGAGCTTATGGCCGGAATTTCAGAGCTCTAGACCGTCGGCGAGCGCTAGGGCGGGTGTAAAACCACTAAAAGAAACACAGCGTAAAATTTCAAAGTCCGAAAACGTTATACAGACGTATTTGGTGCTCGTACTTCGAACCCAGATGGTAGCGCCATTTAAATGCAGCAACCCGAAAAAACGATTGGGTCGTGTGGCACTGATGATGAACGACCGGAAACCGCTTTTGGTTCGAGTTGCTGCAATTAAATGGAGCTTGTGTGCGTCGGTTTTCAATGCGCGTTTTTGAGGGCAAAAGCATTTGAAAAAATGGCTGTTTTTTCGGCAGTTTTCCCTATATAAAGTACAGTTGGAATAATCCAATCTCTTTGAAATTTGCACGGTGTTTAGAGGTCTCTGAGGTGAGCTTATGGCCGGAATTTTAGAGCCTTAATGCTTTTGCCCTCAAAAACGCGCATTGAAAACCGACGCACACAAGCTCCATTTAGTTGCAGCAACTCGAACCAAAAGCGGTTTCCGGTCGTTCATCATCAGTGCCACACGACCCAATCGTTTTTTCGGGTTGCTGCATTTAAATGGCGCTACCATCTGGGTTCGAAGTACGAGCACCAAATACGTCTGTATAACGTTTTCGGACTTTGAAATTTTACGCTGTGTTTTTTTTAGTGGTTTTACACCCGCCCTAGCGCTCGCCGACGGTCTAGAGCTCTGAAATTCCGGCCATAAGCTCACCTCAGAGACCTCTAAACACCGTGCAAATTTCAAAGAGATTGGATTATTCCAACTGTACTTTATATAGGGAAAACTGCCGAAAAAACAGCCATTTTTTCAAATGCTTTTGCCCTCAAAAACGCGCATTGAAAACCGACGCACACAAGCTCCATTTAATTGCAGCAACTCGAACCAAAAGCGGTTTCCGGTCGTTCATCATCAGTGCCACACGACCCAATCGTTTTTTCGGGTTGCTGCATTTAAATGGCGCTACCATCTGGGTTCGAAGTACGAGCACCAAATACGTCTGTATAACGTTTTCGGACTTTGAAATTTTACGCTGTGTTTTTTTTAGTGGTTTTACACCCGCCCTAGCGCTCGCCGACGGTCTAGAGCTCTGAAATTCCGGCCATAAGCTCACCTCAGAGACCTCTAAACACCGTGCAAATTTCAAAGAGATTGGATTATTCCAACTGTACTTTATATAGGGAAAACTGCCGAAAAAACAGCCATTTTTTCAAATGCTTTTGCCCTCAAAAACGCGCATTGAAAACCGACGCACACAAGCTCCATTTAATTGCAGCAACTCGAACCAAAAGCGGTTTCCGGTCGTTCATCATCAGTGCCACACGACCCAATCGTTTTTTCGGGTTGCTGCATTTAAATGGCGCTACCATCTGGGTTCGAAGTACGAGCACCAAATACGTCTGTATAACGTTTTCGGACTTTGAAATTTTACGCTGTGTTTTTTTTAGTGGTTTTACACCCGCCCTAGCGCTCGCCGACGGTCTAGAGCTCTGAAATTCCGGCCATAAGCTCACCTCAGAGACCTCTAAACACCGTGCAAATTTCAAAGAGATTGGATTATTCCAACTGTACTTTATATAGGGAAAACTGCCGAAAAAACAGCCATTTTTTCAAATGCTTTTGCCCTCAAAAACGCGCATTGAAAACCGACGCACACAAGCTCCATTTAATTGCAGCAACTCGAACCAAAAGCGGTTTCCGGTCGTTCATCATCAGTGCCACACGACCCAATCGTTTTTTCGGGTTGCTGCATTTAAATGGCGCTACCATCTGGGTTCGAAGTACGAGCACCAAATACGTCTGTATAACGTTTTCGGACTTTGAAATTTTACGCTGTGTTTTTTTAGTGGTTTTACACCCGCCCTAGCGCTCGCCGACGGTCTAGAGCTCTGAAATTCCGGCCATAAGCTCACCTCAGAGACCTCTAAACACCGTGCAAATTTCAAAGAGATTGGATTATTCCAACTGTACTTTATATAGGGAAAACTGCCGAAAAAACAGCCATTTTTTCAAATGCTTTTGCCCTCAAAAACGCGCATTGAAAACCGACGCACACAAGCTCCATTTAATTGCAGCAACTCGAACCAAAAGCGGTTTCCGGTCGTTCATCATCAGTGCCACACGACCCAATCGTTTTTTCGGGTTGCTGCATTTAAATGGCGCTACCATCTGGGTTCGAAGTACGAGCACCAAATACGTCTGTATAACGTTTTCGGACTTTGAAATTTTACGCTGTGTTTTTTTTAGTGGTTTTACACCCGCCCTAGCGCTCGCCGACGGTCTAGAGCTCTGAAATTCCGGCCATAAGCTCACCTCAGAGACCTCTAAACACCGTGCAAATTTCAAAGAGATTGGATTATTCCAACTGTACTTTATATAGGGAAAACTGCCGAAAAAACAGCCATTTTTTCAAATGCTTTTGCCCTCAAAAACGCGCATTGAAAACCGACGCACACAAGCTCCATTTAATTGCAGCAACTCGAACCAAAAGCGGTTTCCGGTCGTTCATCATCAGTGCCACACGACCCAATCGTTTTTTCGGGTTGCTGCATTTAAATGGCGCTACCATCTGGGTTCGAAGTACGAGCACCAAATACGTCTGTATAACGTTTTCGGACTTTGAAATTTTACGCTGTGTTTTTTTAGTGGTTTTACACCCGCCCTAGCGCTCGCCGACGGTCTAGAGCTCTGAAATTCCGGCCATAAGCTCACCTCAGAGACCTCTAAACACCGTGCAAATTTCAAAGAGATTGGATTATTCCAACTGTACTTTATATAGGGAAAACTGCCGAAAAAACAGCCATTTTTTCAAATGCTTTTGCCCTCAAAAACGCGCATTGAAAACCGACGCACACAAGCTCCATTTAATTGCAGCAACTCGAACCAAAAGCGGTTTCCGGTCGTTCATCATCAGTGCCACACGACCCAATCGTTTTTTCGGGTTGCTGCATTTAAATGGCGCTACCATCTGGGTTCGAAGTACGAGCACCAAATACGTCTGTATAACGTTTTCGGACTTTGAAATTTTACGCTGTGTTTTTTTAGTGGTTTTACACCCGCCCTAGCGCTCGCCGACGGTCTAGAGCTCTGAAATTCCGGCCATAAGCTCACCTCAGAGACCTCTAAACACCGTGCAAATTTCAAAGAGATTGGATTATTCCAACTGTACTTTATATAGGGAAAACTGCCGAAAAAACAGCCATTTTTTCAAATGCTTTTGCCCTCAAAAACGCGCATTGAAAACCGACGCACACAAGCTCCATTTAATTGCAGCAACTCGAACCAAAAGCGGTTTCCGGTCGTTCATCATCAGTGCCACACGACCCAATCGTTTTTTCGGGTTGCTGCATTTAAATGGCGCTACCATCTGGGTTCGAAGTACGAGCACCAAATACGTCTGTATAACGTTTTCGGACTTTGAAATTTTACGCTGTGTTTTTTTTAGTGGTTTTACACCCGCCCTAGCGCTCGCCGACGGTCTAGAGCTCTGAAATTCCGGCCATAAGCTCACCTCAGAGACCTCTAAACACCGTGCAAATTTCAAAGAGATTGGATTATTCCAACTGTACTTTATATAGGGAAAACTGCCGAAAAAACAGCCATTTTTTCAAATGCTTTTGCCCTCAAAAACGCGCATTGAAAACCGACGCACACAAGCTCCATTTAATTGCAGCAACTCGAACCAAAAGCGGTTTCCGGTCGTTCATCATCAGTGCCACACGACCCAATCGTTTTTTCGGGTTGCTGCATTTAAATGGCGCTACCATCTGGGTTCGAAGTACGAGCACCAAATACGTCTGTATAACGTTTTCGGACTTTGAAATTTTACGCTGTGTTTTTTTTAGTGGTTTTACACCCGCCCTAGCGCTCGCCGACGGTCTAGAGCTCTGAAATTCCGGCCATAAGCTCACCTCAGAGACCTCTAAACACCGTGCAAATTTCAAAGAGATTGGATTATTCCAACTGTACTTTATATAGGGAAAACTGCCGAAAAAACAGCCATTTTTTCAAATGCTTTTGCCCTCAAAAACGCGCATTGAAAACCGACGCACACAAGCTCCATTTAATTGCAGCAACTCGAACCAAAAGCGGTTTCCGGTCGTTCATCATCAGTGCCACACGACCCAATCGTTTTTTCGGGTTGCTGCATTTAAATGGCGCTACCATCTGGGTTCGAAGTACGAGCACCAAATACGTCTGTATAACGTTTTCGGACTGAAATTTTACGCTGTGTTTTTTTTAGTGGTTTTACACCCGCCCTAGCGCTCGCCGACGGTCTAGAGCTCTGAAATTCCGGCCATAAGCTCACCTCAGAGACCTCTAAACACCGTGCAAATTTCAAAGAGATTGGATTATTCCAACTGTACTTTATATAGGGAAAACTGCCGAAAAAACAGCCATTTTTTCAAATGCTTTTGCCCTCAAAAACGCGCATTGAAAACCGACGCACACAAGCTCCATTTAATTGCAGCAACTCGAACCAAAAGCGGTTTCCGGTCGTTCATCATCAGTGCCACACGACCCAATCGTTTTTTCGGGTTGCTGCATTTAAATGGCGCTACCATCTGGGTTCGAAGTACGAGCACCAAATACGTCTGTATAACGTTTTCGGACTTTGAAATTTTACGCTGTGTTTTTTTAGTGGTTTTACACCCGCCCTAGCGCTCGCCGACGGTCTAGAGCTCTGAAATTCCGGCCATAAGCTCACCTCAGAGACCTCTAAACACCGTGCAAATTTCAAAGAGATTGGATTATTCCAACTGTACTTTATATAGGGAAAACTGCCGAAAAAACAGCCATTTTTTCAAATGCTTTTGCCCTCAAAAACGCGCATTGAAAACCGACGCACACAAGCTCCATTTAATTGCAGCAACTCGAACCAAAAGCGGTTTCCGGTCGTTCATCATCAGTGCCACACGACCCAATCGTTTTTTCGGGTTGCTGCATTTAAATGGCGCTACCATCTGGGTTCGAAGTACGAGCACCAAATACGTCTGTATAACGTTTTCGGACTTTGAAATTTTACGCTGTGTTTTTTTTAGTGGTTTTACACCCGCCCTAGCGCTCGCCGACGGTCTAGAGCTCTGAAATTCCGGCCATAAGCTCACCTCAGAGACCTCTAAACACCGTGCAAATTTCAAAGAGATTGGATTATTCCAACTGTACTTTATATAGGGAAAACTGCCGAAAAAACAGCCATTTTTTCAAATGCTTTTGCCCTCAAAAACGCGCATTGAAAACCGACGCACACAAGCTCCATTTAATTGCAGCAACTCGAACCAAAAGCGGTTTCCGGTCGTTCATCATCAGTGCCACACGACCCAATCGTTTTTTCGGGTTGCTGCATTTAAATGGCGCTACCATCTGGGTTCGAAGTACGAGCACCAAATACGTCTGTATAACGTTTTCGGACTTTGAAATTTTACGCTGTGTTTTTTTAGTGGTTTTACACCCGCCCTAGCGCTCGCCGACGGTCTAGAGCTCTGAAATTCCGGCCATAAGCTCACCTCAGAGACCTCTAAACACCGTGCAAATTTCAAAGAGATTGGATTATTCCAACTGTACTTTATATAGGGAAAACTGCCGAAAAAACAGCCATTTTTTCAAATGCTTTTGCCCTCAAAAACGCGCATTGAAAACCGACGCACACAAGCTCCATTTAATTGCAGCAACTCGAACCAAAAGCGGTTTCCGGTCGTTCATCATCAGTGCCACACGACCCAATCGTTTTTTCGGGTTGCTGCATTTAAATGGCGCTACCATCTGGGTTCGAAGTACGAGCACCAAATACGTCTGTATAACGTTTTCGGACTTTGAAATTTTACGCTGTGTTTTTTTAGTGGTTTTACACCCGCCCTAGCGCTCGCCGACGGTCTAGAGCTCTGAAATTCCGGCCATAAGCTCACCTCAGAGACCTCTAAACACCGTGCAAATTTCAAAGAGATTGGATTATTCCAACTGTACTTTATATAGGGAAAACTGCCGAAAAAACAGCCATTTTTTCAAATGCTTTTGCCCTCAAAAACGCGCATTGAAAACCGACGCACACAAGCTCCATTTAATTGCAGCAACTCGAACCAAAAGCGGTTTCCGGTCGTTCATCATCAGTGCCACACGACCCAATCGTTTTTTCGGGTTGCTGCATTTAAATGGCGCTACCATCTGGGTTCGAAGTACGAGCACCAAATACGTCTGTATAACGTTTTCGGACTTTGAAATTTTACGCTGTGTTTTTTTTAGTGGTTTTACACCCGCCCTAGCGCTCGCCGACGGTCTAGAGCTCTGAAATTCCGGCCATAAGCTCACCTCAGAGACCTCTAAACACCGTGCAAATTTCAAAGAGATTGGATTATTCCAACTGTACTTTATATAGGGAAAACTGCCGAAAAAACAGCCATTTTTTCAAATGCTTTTGCCCTCAAAAACGCGCATTGAAAACCGACGCACACAAGCTCCATTTAATTGCAGCAACTCGAACCAAAAGCGGTTTCCGGTCGTTCATCATCAGTGCCACACGACCCAATCGTTTTTTCGGGTTGCTGCATTTAAATGGCGCTACCATCTGGGTTCGAAGTACGAGCACCAAATACGTCTGTATAACGTTTTCGGACTTTGAAATTTTACGCTGTGTTTTTTTTAGTGGTTTTACACCCGCCCTAGCGCTCGCCGACGGTCTAGAGCTCTGAAATTCCGGCCATAAGCTCACCTCAGAGACCTCTAAACACCGTGCAAATTTCAAAGAGATTGGATTATTCCAACTGTACTTTATATAGGGAAAACTGCCGAAAAAACAGCCATTTTTTCAAATGCTTTTGCCCTCAAAAACGCGCATTGAAAACCGACGCACACAAGCTCCATTTAATTGCAGCAACTCGAACCAAAAGCGGTTTCCGGTCGTTCATCATCAGTGCCACACGACCCAATCGTTTTTTCGGGTTGCTGCATTTAAATGGCGCTACCATCTGGGTTCGAAGTACGAGCACCAAATACGTCTGTATAACGTTTTCGGACTTTGAAATTTTACGCTGTTTTTTTAGTGGTTTTACACCCGCCCTAGCGCTCGCCGACGGTCTAGAGCTCTGAAATTCCGGCCATAAGCTCACCTCAGAGACCTCTAAACACCGTGCAAATTTCAAAGAGATTGGATTATTCCAACTGTACTTTATATAGGGAAAACTGCCGAAAAAACAGCCATTTTTTCAAATGCTTTTGCCCTCAAAAACGCGCATTGAAAACCGACGCACACAAGCTCCATTTAATTGCAGCAACTCGAACCAAAAGCGGTTTCCGGTCGTTCATCATCAGTGCCACACGACCCAATCGTTTTTTCGGGTTGCTGCATTTAAATGGCGCTACCATCTGGGTTCGAAGTACGAGCACCAAATACGTCTGTATAACGTTTTCGGACTTTGAAATTTTACGCTGTGTTTTTTTAGTGGTTTTACACCCGCCCTAGCGCTCGCCGACGGTCTAGAGCTCTGAAATTCCGGCCATAAGCTCACCTCAGAGACCTCTAAACACCGTGCAAATTTCAAAGAGATTGGATTATTCCAACTGTACTTTATATAGGGAAAACTGCCGAAAAAACAGCCATTTTTTCAAATGCTTTTGCCCTCAAAAACGCGCATTGAAAACCGACGCACACAAGCTCCATTTAATTGCAGCAACTCGAACCAAAAGCGGTTTCCGGTCGTTCATCATCAGTGCCACACGACCCAATCGTTTTTTCGGGTTGCTGCATTTAAATGGCGCTACCATCTGGGTTCGAAGTACGAGCACCAAATACGTCTGTATAACGTTTTCGGACTTTGAAATTTTACGCTGTGTTTTTTTTAGTGGTTTTACACCCGCCCTAGCGCTCGCCGACGGTCTAGAGCTCTGAAATTCCGGCCATAAGCTCACCTCAGAGACCTCTAAACACCGTGCAAATTTCAAAGAGATTGGATTATTCCAACTGTACTTTATATAGGGAAAACTGCCGAAAAAACAGCCATTTTTTCAAATGCTTTTGCCCTCAAAAACGCGCATTGAAAACCGACGCACACAAGCTCCATTTAATTGCAGCAACTCGAACCAAAAGCGGTTTCCGGTCGTTCATCATCAGTGCCACACGACCCAATCGTTTTTTCGGGTTGCTGCATTTAAATGGCGCTACCATCTGGGTTCGAAGTACGAGCACCAAATACGTCTGTATAACGTTTTCGGACTTTGAAATTTTACGCTGTGTTTTTTTAGTGGTTTTACACCCGCCCTAGCGCTCGCCGACGGTCTAGAGCTCTGAAATTCCGGCCATAAGCTCACCTCAGAGACCTCTAAACACCGTGCAAATTTCAAAGAGATTGGATTATTCCAACTGTACTTTATATAGGGAAAACTGCCGAAAAAACAGCCATTTTTTCAAATGCTTTTGCCCTCAAAAACGCGCATTGAAAACCGACGCACACAAGCTCCATTTAATTGCAGCAACTCGAACCAAAAGCGGTTTCCGGTCGTTCATCATCAGTGCCACACGACCCAATCGTTTTTTCGGGTTGCTGCATTTAAATGGCGCTACCATCTGGGTTCGAAGTACGAGCACCAAATACGTCTGTATAACGTTTTCGGACTTTGAAATTTTACGCTGTGTTTTTTTAGTGGTTTTACACCCGCCCTAGCGCTCGCCGACGGTCTAGAGCTCTGAAATTCCGGCCATAAGCTCACCTCAGAGACCTCTAAACACCGTGCAAATTTCAAAGAGATTGGATTATTCCAACTGTACTTTATATAGGGAAAACTGCCGAAAAAACAGCCATTTTTTCAAATGCTTTTGCCCTCAAAAACGCGCATTGAAAACCGACGCACACAAGCTCCATTTAATTGCAGCAACTCGAACCAAAAGCGGTTTCCGGTCGTTCATCATCAGTGCCACACGACCCAATCGTTTTTTCGGGTTGCTGCATTTAAATGGCGCTACCATCTGGGTTCGAAGTACGAGCACCAAATACGTCTGTATAACGTTTTCGGACTTTGAAATTTTACGCTGTGTTTTTTTTAGTGGTTTTACACCCGCCCTAGCGCTCGCCGACGGTCTAGAGCTCTGAAATTCCGGCCATAAGCTCACCTCAGAGACCTCTAAACACCGTGCAAATTTCAAAGAGATTGGATTATTCCAACTGTACTTTATATAGGGAAAACTGCCGAAAAAACAGCCATTTTTTCAAATGCTTTTGCCCTCAAAAACGCGCATTGAAAACCGACGCACACAAGCTCCATTTAATTGCAGCAACTCGAACCAAAAGCGGTTTCCGGTCGTTCATCATCAGTGCCACACGACCCAATCGTTTTTTCGGGTTGCTGCATTTAAATGGCGCTACCATCTGGGTTCGAAGTACGAGCACCAAATACGTCTGTATAACGTTTTCGGACTTTGAAATTTTACGCTGTGTTTTTTAGTGGTTTTACACCCGCCCTAGCGCTCGCCGACGGTCTAGAGCTCTGAAATTCCGGCCATAAGCTCACCTCAGAGACCTCTAAACACCGTGCAAATTTCAAAGAGATTGGATTATTCCAACTGTACTTTATATAGGGAAAACTGCCGAAAAAACAGCCATTTTTTCAAATGCTTTTGCCCTCAAAAACGCGCATTGAAAACCGACGCACACAAGCTCCATTTAATTGCAGCAACTCGAACCAAAAGCGGTTTCCGGTCGTTCATCATCAGTGCCACACGACCCAATCGTTTTTTCGGGTTGCTGCATTTAAATGGCGCTACCATCTGGGTTCGAAGTACGAGCACCAAATACGTCTGTATAACGTTTTCGGACTTTGAAATTTTACGCTGTGTTTTTTTAGTGGTTTTACACCCGCCCTAGCGCTCGCCGACGGTCTAGAGCTCTGAAATTCCGGCCATAAGCTCACCTCAGAGACCTCTAAACACCGTGCAAATTTCAAAGAGATTGGATTATTCCAACTGTACTTTATATAGGGAAAACTGCCGAAAAAACAGCCATTTTTTCAAATGCTTTTGCCCTCAAAAACGCGCATTGAAAACCGACGCACACAAGCTCCATTTAATTGCAGCAACTCGAACCAAAAGCGGTTTCCGGTCGTTCATCATCAGTGCCACACGACCCAATCGTTTTTTCGGGTTGCTGCATTTAAATGGCGCTACCATCTGGGTTCGAAGTACGAGCACCAAATACGTCTGTATAACGTTTTCGGACTTTGAAATTTTACGCTGTGTTTTTTTTAGTGGTTTTACACCCGCCCTAGCGCTCGCCGACGGTCTAGAGCTCTGAAATTCCGGCCATAAGCTCACCTCAGAGACCTCTAAACACCGTGCAAATTTCAAAGAGATTGGATTATTCCAACTGTACTTTATATAGGGAAAACTGCCGAAAAAACAGCCATTTTTTCAAATGCTTTTGCCCTCAAAAACGCGCATTGAAAACCGACGCACACAAGCTCCATTTAATTGCAGCAACTCGAACCAAAAGCGGTTTCCGGTCGTTCATCATCAGTGCCACACGACCCAATCGTTTTTTCGGGTTGCTGCATTTAAATGGCGCTACCATCTGGGTTCGAAGTACGAGCACCAAATACGTCTGTATAACGTTTTCGGACTTTGAAATTTTACGCTGTGTTTTTTTTAGTGGTTTTACACCCGCCCTAGCGCTCGCCGACGGTCTAGAGCTCTGAAATTCCGGCCATAAGCTCACCTCAGAGACCTCTAAACACCGTGCAAATTTCAAAGAGATTGGATTATTCCAACTGTACTTTATATAGGGAAAACTGCCGAAAAAACAGCCATTTTTTCAAATGCTTTTGCCCTCAAAAACGCGCATTGAAAACCGACGCACACAAGCTCCATTTAATTGCAGCAACTCGAACCAAAAGCGGTTTCCGGTCGTTCATCATCAGTGCCACACGACCCAATCGTTTTTTCGGGTTGCTGCATTTAAATGGCGCTACCATCTGGGTTCGAAGTACGAGCACCAAATACGTCTGTATAACGTTTTCGGACTTTGAAATTTTACGCTGTGTTTTTTTTAGTGGTTTTACACCCGCCCTAGCGCTCGCCGACGGTCTAGAGCTCTGAAATTCCGGCCATAAGCTCACCTCAGAGACCTCTAAACACCGTGCAAATTTCAAAGAGATTGGATTATTCCAACTGTACTTTATATAGGGAAAACTGCCGAAAAAACAGCCATTTTTTCAAATGCTTTTGCCCTCAAAAACGCGCATTGAAAACCGACGCACACAAGCTCCATTTAATTGCAGCAACTCGAACCAAAAGCGGTTTCCGGTCGTTCATCATCAGTGCCACACGACCCAATCGTTTTTTCGGGTTGCTGCATTTAAATGGCGCTACCATCTGGGTTCGAAGTACGAGCACCAAATACGTCTGTATAACGTTTTCGGACTTTGAAATTTTACGCTGTGTTTTTTTAGTGGTTTTACACCCGCCCTAGCGCTCGCCGACGGTCTAGAGCTCTGAAATTCCGGCCATAAGCTCACCTCAGAGACCTCTAAACACCGTGCAAATTTCAAAGAGATTGGATTATTCCAACTGTACTTTATATAGGGAAAACTGCCGAAAAAACAGCCATTTTTTCAAATGCTTTTGCCCTCAAAAACGCGCATTGAAAACCGACGCACACAAGCTCCATTTAATTGCAGCAACTCGAACCAAAAGCGGTTTCCGGTCGTTCATCATCAGTGCCACACGACCCAATCGTTTTTTCGGGTTGCTGCATTTAAATGGCGCTACCATCTGGGTTCGAAGTACGAGCACCAAATACGTCTGTATAACGTTTTCGGACTTTGAAATTTTACGCTGTGTTTTTTTTTAGTGGTTTTACACCCGCCCTAGCGCTCGCCGACGGTCTAGAGCTCTGAAATTCCGGCCATAAGCTCACCTCAGAGACCTCTAAACACCGTGCAAATTTCAAAGAGATTGGATTATTCCAACTGTACTTTATATAGGGAAAACTGCCGAAAAAACAGCCATTTTTTCAAATGCTTTTGCCCTCAAAAACGCGCATTGAAAACCGACGCACACAAGCTCCATTTAATTGCAGCAACTCGAACCAAAAGCGGTTTCCGGTCGTTCATCATCAGTGCCACACGACCCAATCGTTTTTTCGGGTTGCTGCATTTAAATGGCGCTACCATCTGGGTTCGAAGTACGAGCACCAAATACGTCTGTATAACGTTTTCGGACTTTGAAATTTTACGCTGTGTTTTTTTTAGTGGTTTTACACCCGCCCTAGCGCTCGCCGACGGTCTAGAGCTCTGAAATTCCGGCCATAAGCTCACCTCAGAGACCTCTAAACACCGTGCAAATTTCAAAGAGATTGGATTATTCCAACTGTACTTTATATAGGGAAAACTGCCGAAAAAACAGCCATTTTTTCAAATGCTTTTGTCCTCAAAAACGCGCATTAAAAACCGACGCACACAAGCTCCATTTAATTGCAGCAACTCGAACCAGCGTAAAATTTCAAAGTCCGAAAACGTTATACAGACGTATTTGGTGCTCGTACTTCGAACCCAGATGGTAGCGCCATTTAAATGCAGCAACCCGAAAAAACGATTGGGTCGTGTGGCACTGATGATGAACGACCGGAAACCGCTTTTGGTTCGAGTTGCTGCAATTAAATGGAGCTTGTGTGCGTCGGTTTTCAATGCGCGTTTTTGAGGGCAAAAGCATTTGAAAAAATGGCTGTTTTTTCGGCAGTTTTCCCTATATAAAGTACAGTTGGAATAATCCAATCTCTTTGAAATTTGCACGGTGTTTAGAGGTCTCTGAGGTGAGCTTATGGCCGGAATTTCAGAGCTCTAGACCGTCGGCGAGCGCTAGGGCGGGTGTAAAACCACTAAAAAAACACAGCGTAAAATTTCAAAGTCCGAAAACGTTATACAGACGTATTTGGTGCTCGTACTTCGAACCCAGATGGTAGCGCCATTTAAATGCAGCAACCCGAAAAAACGATTGGGTCGTGTGGCACTGATGATGAACGACCGGAAACCGCTTTTGGTTCGAGTTGCTGCAATTAAATGGAGCTTGTGTGCGTCGGTTTTCAATGCGCGTTTTTGAGGGCAAAAGCATTTGAAAAAATGGCTGTTTTTTCGGCAGTTTTCCCTATATAAAGTACAGTTGGAATAATCCAATCTCTTTGAAATTTGCACGGTGTTTAGAGGTCTCTGAGGTGAGCTTATGGCCGGAATTTCAGAGCTCTAGACCGTCGGCGAGCGCTAGGGCGGGTGTAAAACCACTAAAAAAACACAGCGTAAAATTTCAAAGTCCGAAAACGTTATACAGACGTATTTGGTGCTCGTACTTCGAACCCAGATGGTAGCGCCATTTAAATGCAGCAACCCGAAAAAACGATTGGGTCGTGTGGCACTGATGATGAACGACCGGAAACCGCTTTTGGTTCGAGTTGCTGCAATTAAATGGAGCTTGTGTGCGTCGGTTTTCAATGCGCGTTTTTGAGGGCAAAAGCATTTGAAAAAATGGCTGTTTTTTCGGCAGTTTTCCCTATATAAAGTACAGTTGGAATAATCCAATCTCTTTGAAATTTGCACGGTGTTTAGAGGTCTCTGAGGTGAGCTTATGGCCGGAATTTCAGAGCTCTAGACCGTCGGCGAGCGCTAGGGCGGGTGTAAAACCACTAAAAAAAACACAGCGTAAAATTTCAAAGTCCGAAAACGTTATACAGACGTATTTGGTGCTCGTACTTCGAACCCAGATGGTAGCGCCATTTAAATGCAGCAACCCGAAAAAACGATTGGGTCGTGTGGCACTGATGATGAACGACCGGAAACCGCTTTTGGTTCGAGTTGCTGCAATTAAATGGAGCTTGTGTGCGTCGGTTTTCAATGCGCGTTTTTGAGGGCAAAAGCATTTGAAAAAATGGCTGTTTTTTCGGCAGTTTTCCCTATATAAAGTACAGTTGGAATAATCCAATCTCTTTGAAATTTGCACGGTGTTTAGAGGTCTCTGAGGTGAGCTTATGGCCGGAATTTCAGAGCTCTAGACCGTCGGCGAGCGCTAGGGCGGGTGTAAAACCACTAAAAAAAACACAGCGTAAAATTTCAAAGTCCGAAAACGTTATACAGACGTATTTGGTGCTCGTACTTCGAACCCAGATGGTAGCGCCATTTAAATGCAGCAACCCGAAAAAACGATTGGGTCGTGTGGCACTGATGATGAACGACCGGAAACCGCTTTTGGTTCGAGTTGCTGCAATTAAATGGAGCTTGTGTGCGTCGGTTTTCAATGCGCGTTTTTGAGGGCAAAAGCATTTGAAAAAATGGCTGTTTTTTCGGCAGTTTTCCCTATATAAAGTACAGTTGGAATAATCCAATCTCTTTGAAATTTGCACGGTGTTTAGAGGTCTCTGAGGTGAGCTTATGGCCGGAATTTCAGAGCTCTAGACCGTCGGCGAGCGCTAGGGCGGGTGTAAAACCACTAAAAAAAACACAGCGTAAAATTTCAAAGTCCGAAAACGTTATACAGACGTATTTGGTGCTCGTACTTCGAACCCAGATGGTAGCGCCATTTAAATGCAGCAACCCGAAAAAACGATTGGGTCGTGTGGCACTGATGATGAACGACCGGAAACCGCTTTTGGTTCGAGTTGCTGCAATTAAATGGAGCTTGTGTGCGTCGGTTTTCAATGCGCGTTTTTGAGGGCAAAAGCATTTGAAAAAATGGCTGTTTTTTCGGCAGTTTTCCCTATATAAAGTACAGTTGGAATAATCCAATCTCTTTGAAATTTGCACGGTGTTTAGAGGTCTCTGAGGTGAGCTTATGGCCGGAATTTCAGAGCTCTAGACCGTCGGCGAGCGCTAGGGCGGGTGTAAAACCACTAAAAAAACACAGCGTAAAATTTCAAAGTCCGAAAACGTTATACAGACGTATTTGGTGCTCGTACTTCGAACCCAGATGGTAGCGCCATTTAAATGCAGCAACCCGAAAAAACGATTGGGTCGTGTGGCACTGATGATGAACGACCGGAAACCGCTTTTGGTTCGAGTTGCTGCAATTAAATGGAGCTTGTGTGCGTCGGTTTTCAATGCGCGTTTTTGAGGGCAAAAGCATTTGAAAAAATGGCTGTTTTTTCGGCAGTTTTCCCTATATAAAGTACAGTTGGAATAATCCAATCTCTTTGAAATTTGCACGGTGTTTAGAGGTCTCTGAGGTGAGCTTATGGCCGGAATTTCAGAGCTCTAGACCGTCGGCGAGCGCTAGGGCGGGTGTAAAACCACTAAAAAAAACACAGCGTAAAATTTCAAAGTCCGAAAACGTTATACAGACGTATTTGGTGCTCGTACTTCGAACCCAGATGGTAGCGCCATTTAAATGCAGCAACCCGAAAAAACGATTGGGTCGTGTGGCACTGATGATGAACGACCGGAAACCGCTTTTGGTTCGAGTTGCTGCAATTAAATGGAGCTTGTGTGCGTCGGTTTTCAATGCGCGTTTTTGAGGGCAAAAGCATTTGAAAAAATGGCTGTTTTTTCGGCAGTTTTCCCTATATAAAGTACAGTTGGAATAATCCAATCTCTTTGAAATTTGCACGGTGTTTAGAGGTCTCTGAGGTGAGCTTATGGCCGGAATTTCAGAGCTCTAGACCGTCGGCGAGCGCTAGGGCGGGTGTAAAACCACTAAAAAAAACACAGCGTAAAATTTCAAAGTCCGAAAACGTTATACAGACGTATTTGGTGCTCGTACTTCGAACCCAGATGGTAGCGCCATTTAAATGCAGCAACCCGAAAAAACGATTGGGTCGTGTGGCACTGATGATGAACGACCGGAAACCGCTTTTGGTTCGAGTTGCTGCAATTAAATGGAGCTTGTGTGCGTCGGTTTTCAATGCGCGTTTTTGAGGGCAAAAGCATTTGAAAAAATGGCTGTTTTTTCGGCAGTTTTCCCTATATAAAGTACAGTTGGAATAATCCAATCTCTTTGAAATTTGCACGGTGTTTAGAGGTCTCTGAGGTGAGCTTATGGCCGGAATTTCAGAGCTCTAGACCGTCGGCGAGCGCTAGGGCGGGTGTAAAACCACTAAAAAAACACAGCGTAAAATTTCAAAGTCCGAAAACGTTATACAGACGTATTTGGTGCTCGTACTTCGAACCCAGATGGTAGCGCCATTTAAATGCAGCAACCCGAAAAAACGATTGGGTCGTGTGGCACTGATGATGAACGACCGGAAACCGCTTTTGGTTCGAGTTGCTGCAATTAAATGGAGCTTGTGTGCGTCGGTTTTCAATGCGCGTTTTTGAGGGCAAAAGCATTTGAAAAAATGGCTGTTTTTTCGGCAGTTTTCCCTATATAAAGTACAGTTGGAATAATCCAATCTCTTTGAAATTTGCACGGTGTTTAGAGGTCTCTGAGGTGAGCTTATGGCCGGAATTTCAGAGCTCTAGACCGTCGGCGAGCGCTAGGGCGGGTGTAAAACCACTAAAAAAAACACAGCGTAAAATTTCAAAGTCCGAAAACGTTATACAGACGTATTTGGTGCTCGTACTTCGAACCCAGATGGTAGCGCCATTTAAATGCAGCAACCCGAAAAAACGATTGGGTCGTGTGGCACTGATGATGAACGACCGGAAACCGCTTTTGGTTCGAGTTGCTGCAATTAAATGGAGCTTGTGTGCGTCGGTTTTCAATGCGCGTTTTTGAGGGCAAAAGCATTTGAAAAAATGGCTGTTTTTTCGGCAGTTTTCCCTATATAAAGTACAGTTGGAATAATCCAATCTCTTTGAAATTTGCACGGTGTTTAGAGGTCTCTGAGGTGAGCTTATGGCCGGAATTTCAGAGCTCTAGACCGTCGGCGAGCGCTAGGGCGGGTGTAAAACCACTAAAAAAAACACAGCGTAAAATTTCAAAGTCCGAAAACGTTATACAGACGTATTTGGTGCTCGTACTTCGAACCCAGATGGTAGCGCCATTTAAATGCAGCAACCCGAAAAAACGATTGGGTCGTGTGGCACTGATGATGAACGACCGGAAACCGCTTTTGGTTCGAGTTGCTGCAATTAAATGGAGCTTGTGTGCGTCGGTTTTCAATGCGCGTTTTTGAGGGCAAAAGCATTTGAAAAAATGGCTGTTTTTTCGGCAGTTTTCCCTATATAAAGTACAGTTGGAATAATCCAATCTCTTTGAAATTTGCACGGTGTTTAGAGGTCTCTGAGGTGAGCTTATGGCCGGAATTTCAGAGCTCTAGACCGTCGGCGAGCGCTAGGGCGGGTGTAAAACCACTAAAAAAAACACAGCGTAAAATTTCAAAGTCCGAAAACGTTATACAGACGTATTTGGTGCTCGTACTTCGAACCCAGATGGTAGCGCCATTTAAATGCAGCAACCCGAAAAAACGATTGGGTCGTGTGGCACTGATGATGAACGACCGGAAACCGCTTTTGGTTCGAGTTGCTGCAATTAAATGGAGCTTGTGTGCGTCGGTTTTCAATGCGCGTTTTTGAGGGCAAAAGCATTTGAAAAAATGGCTGTTTTTTCGGCAGTTTTCCCTATATAAAGTACAGTTGGAATAATCCAATCTCTTTGAAATTTGCACGGTGTTTAGAGGTCTCTGAGGTGAGCTTATGGCCGGAATTTCAGAGCTCTAGACCGTCGGCGAGCGCTAGGGCGGGTGTAAAACCACTAAAAAAAACACAGCGTAAAATTTCAAAGTCCGAAAACGTTATACAGACGTATTTGGTGCTCGTACTTCGAACCCAGATGGTAGCGCCATTTAAATGCAGCAACCCGAAAAAACGATTGGGTCGTGTGGCACTGATGATGAACGACCGGAAACCGCTTTTGGTTCGAGTTGCTGCAATTAAATGGAGCTTGTGTGCGTCGGTTTTCAATGCGCGTTTTTGAGGGCAAAAGCATTTGAAAAAATGGCTGTTTTTTCGGCAGTTTTCCCTATATAAAGTACAGTTGGAATAATCCAATCTCTTTGAAATTTGCACGGTGTTTAGAGGTCTCTGAGGTGAGCTTATGGCCGGAATTTCAGAGCTCTAGACCGTCGGCGAGCGCTAGGGCGGGTGTAAAACCACTAAAAAAACACAGCGTAAAATTTCAAAGTCCGAAAACGTTATACAGACGTATTTGGTGCTCGTACTTCGAACCCAGATGGTAGCGCCATTTAAATGCAGCAACCCGAAAAAACGATTGGGTCGTGTGGCACTGATGATGAACGACCGGAAACCGCTTTTGGTTCGAGTTGCTGCAATTAAATGGAGCTTGTGTGCGTCGGTTTTCAATGCGCGTTTTTGAGGGCAAAAGCATTTGAAAAAATGGCTGTTTTTTCGGCAGTTTTCCCTATATAAAGTACAGTTGGAATAATCCAATCTCTTTGAAATTTGCACGGTGTTTAGAGGTCTCTGAGGTGAGCTTATGGCCGGAATTTCAGAGCTCTAGACCGTCGGCGAGCGCTAGGGCGGGTGTAAAACCACTAAAAAAAAAACAGCGTAAAATTTCAAAGTCCGAAAACGTTATACAGACGTATTTGGTGCTCGTACTTCGAACCCAGATGGTAGCGCCATTTAAATGCAGCAACCCGAAAAAACGATTGGGTCGTGTGGCACTGATGATGAACGACCGGAAACCGCTTTTGGTTCGAGTTGCTGCAATTAAATGGAGCTTGTGTGCGTCGGTTTTCAATGCGCGTTTTTGAGGGCAAAAGCATTTGAAAAAATGGCTGTTTTTTCGGCAGTTTTCCCTATATAAAGTACAGTTGGAATAATCCAATCTCTTTGAAATTTGCACGGTGTTTAGAGGTCTCTGAGGTGAGCTTATGGCCGGAATTTCAGAGCTCTAGACCGTCGGCGAGCGCTAGGGCGGGTGTAAAACCACTAAAAAAACACAGCGTAAAATTTCAAAGTCCGAAAACGTTATACAGACGTATTTGGTGCTCGTACTTCGAACCCAGATGGTAGCGCCATTTAAATGCAGCAACCCGAAAAAACGATTGGGTCGTGTGGCACTGATGATGAACGACCGGAAACCGCTTTTGGTTCGAGTTGCTGCAATTAAATGGAGCTTGTGTGCGTCGGTTTTCAATGCGCGTTTTTGAGGGCAAAAGCATTTGAAAAAATGGCTGTTTTTTCGGCAGTTTTCCCTATATAAAGTACAGTTGGAATAATCCAATCTCTTTGAAATTTGCACGGTGTTTAGAGGTCTCTGAGGTGAGCTTATGGCCGGAATTTCAGAGCTCTAGACCGTCGGCGAGCGCTAGGGCGGGTGTAAAACCACTAAAAAAAAACACAGCGTAAAATTTCAAAGTCCGAAAACGTTATACAGACGTATTTGGTGCTCGTACTTCGAACCCAGATGGTAGCGCCATTTAAATGCAGCAACCCGAAAAAACGATTGGGTCGTGTGGCACTGATGATGAACGACCGGAAACCGCTTTTGGTTCGAGTTGCTGCAATTAAATGGAGCTTGTGTGCGTCGGTTTTCAATGCGCGTTTTTGAGGGCAAAAGCATTTGAAAAAATGGCTGTTTTTTCGGCAGTTTTCCCTATATAAAGTACAGTTGGAATAATCCAATCTCTTTGAAATTTGCACGGTGTTTAGAGGTCTCTGAGGTGAGCTTATGGCCGGAATTTCAGAGCTCTAGACCGTCGGCGAGCGCTAGGGCGGGTGTAAAACCACTAAAAAAAACACAGCGTAAAATTTCAAAGTCCGAAAACGTTATACAGACGTATTTGGTGCTCGTACTTCGAACCCAGATGGTAGCGCCATTTAAATGCAGCAACCCGAAAAAACGATTGGGTCGTGTGGCACTGATGATGAACGACCGGAAACCGCTTTTGGTTCGAGTTGCTGCAATTAAATGGAGCTTGTGTGCGTCGGTTTTCAATGCGCGTTTTTGAGGGCAAAAGCATTTGAAAAAATGGCTGTTTTTTCGGCAGTTTTCCCTATATAAAGTACAGTTGGAATAATCCAATCTCTTTGAAATTTGCACGGTGTTTAGAGGTCTCTGAGGTGAGCTTATGGCCGGAATTTCAGAGCTCTAGACCGTCGGCGAGCGCTAGGGCGGGTGTAAAACCACTAAAAAAAACACAGCGTAAAATTTCAAAGTCCGAAAACGTTATACAGACGTATTTGGTGCTCGTACTTCGAACCCAGATGGTAGCGCCATTTAAATGCAGCAACCCGAAAAAACGATTGGGTCGTGTGGCACTGATGATGAACGACCGGAAACCGCTTTTGGTTCGAGTTGCTGCAATTAAATGGAGCTTGTGTGCGTCGGTTTTCAATGCGCGTTTTTGAGGGCAAAAGCATTTGAAAAAATGGCTGTTTTTTCGGCAGTTTTCCCTATATAAAGTACAGTTGGAATAATCCAATCTCTTTGAAATTTGCACGGTGTTTAGAGGTCTCTGAGGTGAGCTTATGGCCGGAATTTCAGAGCTCTAGACCGTCGGCGAGCGCTAGGGCGGGTGTAAAACCACTAAAAAAAACACAGCGTAAAATTTCAAAGTCCGAAAACGTTATACAGACGTATTTGGTGCTCGTACTTCGAACCCAGATGGTAGCGCCATTTAAATGCAGCAACCCGAAAAAACGATTGGGTCGTGTGGCACTGATGATGAACGACCGGAAACCGCTTTTGGTTCGAGTTGCTGCAATTAAATGGAGCTTGTGTGCGTCGGTTTTCAATGCGCGTTTTTGAGGGCAAAAGCATTTGAAAAAATGGCTGTTTTTTCGGCAGTTTTCCCTATATAAAGTACAGTTGGAATAATCCAATCTCTTTGAAATTTGCACGGTGTTTAGAGGTCTCTGAGGTGAGCTTATGGCCGGAATTTCAGAGCTCTAGACCGTCGGCGAGCGCTAGGGCGGGTGTAAAACCACTAAAAAAAACACAGCGTAAAATTTCAAAGTCCGAAAACGTTATACAGACGTATTTGGTGCTCGTACTTCGAACCCAGATGGTAGCGCCATTTAAATGCAGCAACCCGAAAAAACGATTGGGTCGTGTGGCACTGATGATGAACGACCGGAAACCGCTTTTGGTTCGAGTTGCTGCAATTAAATGGAGCTTGTGTGCGTCGGTTTTCAATGCGCGTTTTTGAGGGCAAAAGCATTTGAAAAAATGGCTGTTTTTTCGGCAGTTTTCCCTATATAAAGTACAGTTGGAATAATCCAATCTCTTTGAAATTTGCACGGTGTTTAGAGGTCTCTGAGGTGAGCTTATGGCCGGAATTTCAGAGCTCTAGACCGTCGGCGAGCGCTAGGGCGGGTGTAAAACCACTAAAAAAAACACAGCGTAAAATTTCAAAGTCCGAAAACGTTATACAGACGTATTTGGTGCTCGTACTTCGAACCCAGATGGTAGCGCCATTTAAATGCAGCAACCCGAAAAAACGATTGGGTCGTGTGGCACTGATGATGAACGACCGGAAACCGCTTTTGGTTCGAGTTGCTGCAATTAAATGGAGCTTGTGTGCGTCGGTTTTCAATGCGCGTTTTTGAGGGCAAAAGCATTTGAAAAAATGGCTGTTTTTTCGGCAGTTTTCCCTATATAAAGTACAGTTGGAATAATCCAATCTCTTTGAAATTTGCACGGTGTTTAGAGGTCTCTGAGGTGAGCTTATGGCCGGAATTTCAGAGCTCTAGACCGTCGGCGAGCGCTAGGGCGGGTGTAAAACCACTAAAAAAACACAGCGTAAAATTTCAAAGTCCGAAAACGTTATACAGACGTATTTGGTGCTCGTACTTCGAACCCAGATGGTAGCGCCATTTAAATGCAGCAACCCGAAAAAACGATTGGGTCGTGTGGCACTGATGATGAACGACCGGAAACCGCTTTTGGTTCGAGTTGCTGCAATTAAATGGAGCTTGTGTGCGTCGGTTTTCAATGCGCGTTTTTGAGGGCAAAAGCATTTGAAAAAATGGCTGTTTTTTCGGCAGTTTTCCCTATATAAAGTACAGTTGGAATAATCCAATCTCTTTGAAATTTGCACGGTGTTTAGAGGTCTCTGAGGTGAGCTTATGGCCGGAATTTCAGAGCTCTAGACCGTCGGCGAGCGCTAGGGCGGGTGTAAAACCACTAAAAAAAACACAGCGTAAAATTTCAAAGTCCGAAAACGTTATACAGACGTATTTGGTGCTCGTACTTCGAACCCAGATGGTAGCGCCATTTAAATGCAGCAACCCGAAAAAACGATTGGGTCGTGTGGCACTGATGATGAACGACCGGAAACCGCTTTTGGTTCGAGTTGCTGCAATTAAATGGAGCTTGTGTGCGTCGGTTTTCAATGCGCGTTTTTGAGGGCAAAAGCATTTGAAAAAATGGCTGTTTTTTCGGCAGTTTTCCCTATATAAAGTACAGTTGGAATAATCCAATCTCTTTGAAATTTGCACGGTGTTTAGAGGTCTCTGAGGTGAGCTTATGGCCGGAATTTCAGAGCTCTAGACCGTCGGCGAGCGCTAGGGCGGGTGTAAAACCACTAAAAAAACACAGCGTAAAATTTCAAAGTCCGAAAACGTTATACAGACGTATTTGGTGCTCGTACTTCGAACCCAGATGGTAGCGCCATTTAAATGCAGCAACCCGAAAAAACGATTGGGTCGTGTGGCACTGATGATGAACGACCGGAAACCGCTTTTGGTTCGAGTTGCTGCAATTAAATGGAGCTTGTGTGCGTCGGTTTTCAATGCGCGTTTTTGAGGGCAAAAGCATTTGAAAAAATGGCTGTTTTTTCGGCAGTTTTCCCTATATAAAGTACAGTTGGAATAATCCAATCTCTTTGAAATTTGCACGGTGTTTAGAGGTCTCTGAGGTGAGCTTATGGCCGGAATTTCAGAGCTCTAGACCGTCGGCGAGCGCTAGGGCGGGTGTAAAACCACTAAAAAAAACACAGCGTAAAATTTCAAAGTCCGAAAACGTTATACAGACGTATTTGGTGCTCGTACTTCGAACCCAGATGGTAGCGCCATTTAAATGCAGCAACCCGAAAAAACGATTGGGTCGTGTGGCACTGATGATGAACGACCGGAAACCGCTTTTGGTTCGAGTTGCTGCAATTAAATGGAGCTTGTGTGCGTCGGTTTTCAATGCGCGTTTTTGAGGGCAAAAGCATTTGAAAAAATGGCTGTTTTTTCGGCAGTTTTCCCTATATAAAGTACAGTTGGAATAATCCAATCTCTTTGAAATTTGCACGGTGTTTAGAGGTCTCTGAGGTGAGCTTATGGCCGGAATTTCAGAGCTCTAGACCGTCGGCGAGCGCTAGGGCGGGTGTAAAACCACTAAAAAAAACACAGCGTAAAATTTCAAAGTCCGAAAACGTTATACAGACGTATTTGGTGCTCGTACTTCGAACCCAGATGGTAGCGCCATTTAAATGCAGCAACCCGAAAAAACGATTGGGTCGTGTGGCACTGATGATGAACGACCGGAAACCGCTTTTGGTTCGAGTTGCTGCAATTAAATGGAGCTTGTGTGCGTCGGTTTTCAATGCGCGTTTTTGAGGGCAAAAGCATTTGAAAAAATGGCTGTTTTTTCGGCAGTTTTCCCTATATAAAGTACAGTTGGAATAATCCAATCTCTTTGAAATTTGCACGGTGTTTAGAGGTCTCTGAGGTGAGCTTATGGCCGGAATTTCAGAGCTCTAGACCGTCGGCGAGCGCTAGGGCGGGTGTAAAACCACTAAAAAAAACACAGCGTAAAATTTCAAAGTCCGAAAACGTTATACAGACGTATTTGGTGCTCGTACTTCGAACCCAGATGGTAGCGCCATTTAAATGCAGCAACCCGAAAAAACGATTGGGTCGTGTGGCACTGATGATGAACGACCGGAAACCGCTTTTGGTTCGAGTTGCTGCAATTAAATGGAGCTTGTGTGCGTCGGTTTTCAATGCGCGTTTTTGAGGGCAAAAGCATTTGAAAAAATGGCTGTTTTTTCGGCAGTTTTCCCTATATAAAGTACAGTTGGAATAATCCAATCTCTTTGAAATTTGCACGGTGTTTAGAGGTCTCTGAGGTGAGCTTATGGCCGGAATTTCAGAGCTCTAGACCGTCGGCGAGCGCTAGGGCGGGTGTAAAACCACTAAAAAAAACACAGCGTAAAATTTCAAAGTCCGAAAACGTTATACAGACGTATTTGGTGCTCGTACTTCGAACCCAGATGGTAGCGCCATTTAAATGCAGCAACCCGAAAAAACGATTGGGTCGTGTGGCACTGATGATGAACGACCGGAAACCGCTTTTGGTTCGAGTTGCTGCAATTAAATGGAGCTTGTGTGCGTCGGTTTTCAATGCGCGTTTTTGAGGGCAAAAGCATTTGAAAAAATGGCTGTTTTTTCGGCAGTTTTCCCTATATAAAGTACAGTTGGAATAATCCAATCTCTTTGAAATTTGCACGGTGTTTAGAGGTCTCTGAGGTGAGCTTATGGCCGGAATTTCAGAGCTCTAGACCGTCGGCGAGCGCTAGGGCGGGTGTAAAACCACTAAAAAAAACACAGCGTAAAATTTCAAAGTCCGAAAACGTTATACAGACGTATTTGGTGCTCGTACTTCGAACCCAGATGGTAGCGCCATTTAAATGCAGCAACCCGAAAAAACGATTGGGTCGTGTGGCACTGATGATGAACGACCGGAAACCGCTTTTGGTTCGAGTTGCTGCAATTAAATGGAGCTTGTGTGCGTCGGTTTTCAATGCGCGTTTTTGAGGGCAAAAGCATTTGAAAAAATGGCTGTTTTTTCGGCAGTTTTCCCTATATAAAGTACAGTTGGAATAATCCAATCTCTTTGAAATTTGCACGGTGTTTAGAGGTCTCTGAGGTGAGCTTATGGCCGGAATTTCAGAGCTCTAGACCGTCGGCGAGCGCTAGGGCGGGTGTAAAACCACAAAAAAAACACAGCGTAAAATTTCAAAGTCCGAAAACGTTATACAGACGTATTTGGTGCTCGTACTTCGAACCCAGATGGTAGCGCCATTTAAATGCAGCAACCCGAAAAAACGATTGGGTCGTGTGGCACTGATGATGAACGACCGGAAACCGCTTTTGGTTCGAGTTGCTGCAATTAAATGGAGCTTGTGTGCGTCGGTTTTCAATGCGCGTTTTTGAGGGCAAAAGCATTTGAAAAAATGGCTGTTTTTTCGGCAGTTTTCCCTATATAAAGTACAGTTGGAATAATCCAATCTCTTTGAAATTTGCACGGTGTTTAGAGGTCTCTGAGGTGAGCTTATGGCCGGAATTTCAGAGCTCTAGACCGTCGGCGAGCGCTAGGGCGGGTGTAAAACCACTAAAAAAAACACAGCGTACGAGGGCGGATCAAAAAGTTCGTGGACTTTTGTTATAGTTTTTATATTATTCAAAATACCACAAATAAAATTACACAAGCTTTAATCGGAATATGTCCAGCATATTTTTACAAAATATCAACAAAATACAACATCACATAAAAAAACTATGAACAATTAAAATCATACACTAACTGCTATCCGGCGCACGTCAAATTAGATCTAATAACGTCAACGACGTTACTTCACGGGCGCAGCGTTAGCGAAGCGGCATATGTTCTAAGTTTCTTGAAATAGACTCCATCACCGGAATGCGATGCCGGGGTTCCATTGATCGAACATAGTAGTGTATCATTGCTGGTCAAAGTCTCGCAAGTGGTTATGAGGCGATCAAAAAAGTGGTCCTCTTCTCGCTCGTACCGCCGAAGAAACGACCGGGAATGCAATACCCAGAGTATCGCGGTACTTTAGCAACGAGCGTGTAACTGTTCAAACAACTTATTACAAATTTGTATTTGTAAATATATAACAAGTCTTTGCATTGTGGACACAGTCTGTGTTGCTGTTTACTCAAGTGTAATTAAAATTATAAATAACTTATAGATTCCTATTTGATAATTTATGACCGTAATGATTCAAATACCAAACAAAAACATTTTTTGAAAAACATATTTGTTAATAAATTATTAACACACCTTTAAAATTGTCATTTGTTCTGCAATATCCGTTGCACGGTACCTCATCCAGTCTAGAATAGGTCGAAAAGCGCCACAATAGTTAGACTTTAGTCCGCTTCAATTGCCTCACGGCTTGACGTCACTGCCGTAACGCCGATTTTTTTTATTTTTTCCATACACCAGGCCTATTTAATGGCTCTTCTGATCGTAAAAAAAACACTGGTACAACTAAAAATCTAGAGCTCGGCTTACGGAAGTTTTCATTTGCGGCTGCTAAATTATTA
The DNA here is from genome assembly GCA_038501625.1 of Corbicula japonica. Lineage (NCBI taxonomy): Eukaryota > Metazoa > Mollusca > Bivalvia > Venerida > Cyrenidae > Corbicula > Corbicula japonica. The sequence goes on along the minus strand of JAZAYU010000762.1, from coordinate 20,479 downwards.
TAGCTTTTCATGAGGTGATTTTCAAAGACCATGACAGAATTTTATAATAGCGCGTATTTCCGAGCGATCTGACGGCGACATTTCTGACGTTTTAACGTTGGTGATAGCTCTCTTAAATATTGACTGTTTTTAAAACGCATAGTCAGAATGACGTAATATTTCGGCATTGCATCATTTGTATACCGTGCTTTGACGTTGCGAAATTTGGCTGTGTTTCAACCAGTAGTTTTGTTTTTATTGACAGGTATATGCTTTATAAAGTACAATGGCAACGGCGTGCGCCGCCTACATGTTACCATGGTTATTCAAATAAGCCACGCGCTTTTGAAATCGATTTAATATATGAATATTTTAGCTCAGTTTGTTACGTTTGTGTTCTGATTGAATTTAGTATATAATTTATTGCGAACGTGTTTCAAATTAAGATACAATGACAAAAGTCCACGAACTTTTTGATCCGCCCTCGTAAAATTTCAAAGTCCGAAAACGTTATACAGACGTATTTGGTGCTCGTACTTCGAACCCAGATGGTAGCGCCATTTAAATGCAGCAACCCGAAAAAACGATTGGGTCGTGTGGCACTGATGATGAACGACCGGAAACCGCTTTTGGTTCGAGTTGCTGCAATTAAATGGAGCTTGTGTGCGTCGGTTTTCAATGCGCGTTTTTGAGGGCAAAAGCATTTGAAAAAATGGCTGTTTTTTCGGCAGTTTTCCCTATATAAAGTACAGTTGGAATAATCCAATCTCTTTGAAATTTGCACGGTGTTTAGAGGTCTCTGAGGTGAGCTTATGGCCGGAATTTCAGAGCTCTAGACCGTCGGCGAGCGCTAGGGCGGGTGTAAAACCACTAAAAAAACACAGCGTAAAATTTCAAAGTCCGAAAACGTTATACAGACGTATTTGGTGCTCGTACTTCGAACCCAGATGGTAGCGCCATTTAAATGCAGCAACCCGAAAAAACGATTGGGTCGTGTGGCACTGATGATGAACGACCGGAAACCGCTTTTGGTTCGAGTTGCTGCAATTAAATGGAGCTTGTGTGCGTCGGTTTTCAATGCGCGTTTTTGAGGGCAAAAGCATTTGAAAAAATGGCTGTTTTTTCGGCAGTTTTCCCTATATAAAGTACAGTTGGAATAATCCAATCTCTTTGAAATTTGCACGGTGTTTAGAGGTCTCTGAGGTGAGCTTATGGCCGGAATTTCAGAGCTCTAGACCGTCGGCGAGCGCTAGGGCGGGTGTAAAACCACTAAAAAAAACACAGCGTAAAATTTCAAAGTCCGAAAACGTTATACAGACGTATTTGGTGCTCGTACTTCGAACCCAGATGGTAGCGCCATTTAAATGCAGCAACCCGAAAAAACGATTGGGTCGTGTGGCACTGATGATGAACGACCGGAAACCGCTTTTGGTTCGAGTTGCTGCAATTAAATGGAGCTTGTGTGCGTCGGTTTTCAATGCGCGTTTTTGAGGGCAAAAGCATTTGAAAAAATGGCTGTTTTTTCGGCAGTTTTCCCTATATAAAGTACAGTTGGAATAATCCAATCTCTTTGAAATTTGCACGGTGTTTAGAGGTCTCTGAGGTGAGCTTATGGCCGGAATTTCAGAGCTCTAGACCGTCGGCGAGCGCTAGGGCGGGTGTAAAACCACTAAAAAAAACACAGCGTAAAATTTCAAAGTCCGAAAACGTTATACAGACGTATTTGGTGCTCGTACTTCGAACCCAGATGGTAGCGCCATTTAAATGCAGCAACCCGAAAAAACGATTGGGTCGTGTGGCACTGATGATGAACGACCGGAAACCGCTTTTGGTTCGAGTTGCTGCAATTAAATGGAGCTTGTGTGCGTCGGTTTTCAATGCGCGTTTTTGAGGGCAAAAGCATTTGAAAAAATGGCTGTTTTTTCGGCAGTTTTCCCTATATAAAGTACAGTTGGAATAATCCAATCTCTTTGAAATTTGCACGGTGTTTAGAGGTCTCTGAGGTGAGCTTATGGCCGGAATTTCAGAGCTCTAGACCGTCGGCGAGCGCTAGGGCGGGTGTAAAACCACTAAAAAAAACACAGCGTAAAATTTCAAAGTCCGAAAACGTTATACAGACGTATTTGGTGCTCGTACTTCGAACCCAGATGGTAGCGCCATTTAAATGCAGCAACCCGAAAAAACGATTGGGTCGTGTGGCACTGATGATGAACGACCGGAAACCGCTTTTGGTTCGAGTTGCTGCAATTAAATGGAGCTTGTGTGCGTCGGTTTTCAATGCGCGTTTTTGAGGGCAAAAGCATTTGAAAAAATGGCTGTTTTTTCGGCAGTTTTCCCTATATAAAGTACAGTTGGAATAATCCAATCTCTTTGAAATTTGCACGGTGTTTAGAGGTCTCTGAGGTGAGCTTATGGCCGGAATTTCAGAGCTCTAGACCGTCGGCGAGCGCTAGGGCGGGTGTAAAACCACTAAAAAAAACACAGCGTAAAATTTCAAAGTCCGAAAACGTTATACAGACGTATTTGGTGCTCGTACTTCGAACCCAGATGGTAGCGCCATTTAAATGCAGCAACCCGAAAAAACGATTGGGTCGTGTGGCACTGATGATGAACGACCGGAAACCGCTTTTGGTTCGAGTTGCTGCAATTAAATGGAGCTTGTGTGCGTCGGTTTTCAATGCGCGTTTTTGAGGGCAAAAGCATTTGAAAAAATGGCTGTTTTTTCGGCAGTTTTCCCTATATAAAGTACAGTTGGAATAATCCAATCTCTTTGAAATTTGCACGGTGTTTAGAGGTCTCTGAGGTGAGCTTATGGCCGGAATTTCAGAGCTCTAGACCGTCGGCGAGCGCTAGGGCGGGTGTAAAACCACTAAAAAAAACACAGCGTAAAATTTCAAAGTCCGAAAACGTTATACAGACGTATTTGGTGCTCGTACTTCGAACCCAGATGGTAGCGCCATTTAAATGCAGCAACCCGAAAAAACGATTGGGTCGTGTGGCACTGATGATGAACGACCGGAAACCGCTTTTGGTTCGAGTTGCTGCAATTAAATGGAGCTTGTGTGCGTCGGTTTTCAATGCGCGTTTTTGAGGGCAAAAGCATTTGAAAAAATGGCTGTTTTTTCGGCAGTTTTCCCTATATAAAGTACAGTTGGAATAATCCAATCTCTTTGAAATTTGCACGGTGTTTAGAGGTCTCTGAGGTGAGCTTATGGCCGGAATTTCAGAGCTCTAGACCGTCGGCGAGCGCTAGGGCGGGTGTAAAACCACTAAAAAAAACACAGCGTAAAATTTCAAAGTCCGAAAACGTTATACAGACGTATTTGGTGCTCGTACTTCGAACCCAGATGGTAGCGCCATTTAAATGCAGCAACCCGAAAAAACGATTGGGTCGTGTGGCACTGATGATGAACGACCGGAAACCGCTTTTGGTTCGAGTTGCTGCAATTAAATGGAGCTTGTGTGCGTCGGTTTTCAATGCGCGTTTTTGAGGGCAAAAGCATTTGAAAAAATGGCTGTTTTTTCGGCAGTTTTCCCTATATAAAGTACAGTTGGAATAATCCAATCTCTTTGAAATTTGCACGGTGTTTAGAGGTCTCTGAGGTGAGCTTATGGCCGGAATTTCAGAGCTCTAGACCGTCGGCGAGCGCTAGGGCGGGTGTAAAACCACTAAAAAAACACAGCGTAAAATTTCAAAGTCCGAAAACGTTATACAGACGTATTTGGTGCTCGTACTTCGAACCCAGATGGTAGCGCCATTTAAATGCAGCAACCCGAAAAAACGATTGGGTCGTGTGGCACTGATGATGAACGACCGGAAACCGCTTTTGGTTCGAGTTGCTGCAATTAAATGGAGCTTGTGTGCGTCGGTTTTCAATGCGCGTTTTTGAGGGCAAAAGCATTTGAAAAAATGGCTGTTTTTTCGGCAGTTTTCCCTATATAAAGTACAGTTGGAATAATCCAATCTCTTTGAAATTTGCACGGTGTTTAGAGGTCTCTGAGGTGAGCTTATGGCCGGAATTTCAGAGCTCTAGACCGTCGGCGAGCGCTAGGGCGGGTGTAAAACCACTAAAAAAAACACAGCGTAAAATTTCAAAGTCCGAAAACGTTATACAGACGTATTTGGTGCTCGTACTTCGAACCCAGATGGTAGCGCCATTTAAATGCAGCAACCCGAAAAAACGATTGGGTCGTGTGGCACTGATGATGAACGACCGGAAACCGCTTTTGGTTCGAGTTGCTGCAATTAAATGGAGCTTGTGTGCGTCGGTTTTCAATGCGCGTTTTTGAGGGCAAAAGCATTTGAAAAAATGGCTGTTTTTTCGGCAGTTTTCCCTATATAAAGTACAGTTGGAATAATCCAATCTCTTTGAAATTTGCACGGTGTTTAGAGGTCTCTGAGGTGAGCTTATGGCCGGAATTTCAGAGCTCTAGACCGTCGGCGAGCGCTAGGGCGGGTGTAAAACCACTAAAAAAAACACAGCGTAAAATTTCAAAGTCCGAAAACGTTATACAGACGTATTTGGTGCTCGTACTTCGAACCCAGATGGTAGCGCCATTTAAATGCAGCAACCCGAAAAAACGATTGGGTCGTGTGGCACTGATGATGAACGACCGGAAACCGCTTTTGGTTCGAGTTGCTGCAATTAAATGGAGCTTGTGTGCGTCGGTTTTCAATGCGCGTTTTTGAGGGCAAAAGCATTTGAAAAAATGGCTGTTTTTTCGGCAGTTTTCCCTATATAAAGTACAGTTGGAATAATCCAATCTCTTTGAAATTTGCACGGTGTTTAGAGGTCTCTGAGGTGAGCTTATGGCCGGAATTTCAGAGCTCTAGACCGTCGGCGAGCGCTAGGGCGGGTGTAAAACCACAAAAAAAACACAGCGTAAAATTTCAAAGTCCGAAAACGTTATACAGACGTATTTGGTGCTCGTACTTCGAACCCAGATGGTAGCGCCATTTAAATGCAGCAACCCGAAAAAACGATTGGGTCGTGTGGCACTGATGATGAACGACCGGAAACCGCTTTTGGTTCGAGTTGCTGCAATTAAATGGAGCTTGTGTGCGTCGGTTTTCAATGCGCGTTTTTGAGGGCAAAAGCATTTGAAAAAATGGCTGTTTTTTCGGCAGTTTTCCCTATATAAAGTACAGTTGGAATAATCCAATCTCTTTGAAATTTGCACGGTGTTTAGAGGTCTCTGAGGTGAGCTTATGGCCGGAATTTCAGAGCTCTAGACCGTCGGCGAGCGCTAGGGCGGGTGTAAAACCACAAAAAAAACACAGCGTAAAATTTCAAAGTCCGAAAACGTTATACAGACGTATTTGGTGCTCGTACTTCGAACCCAGATGGTAGCGCCATTTAAATGCAGCAACCCGAAAAAACGATTGGGTCGTGTGGCACTGATGATGAACGACCGGAAACCGCTTTTGGTTCGAGTTGCTGCAATTAAATGGAGCTTGTGTGCGTCGGTTTTCAATGCGCGTTTTTGAGGGCAAAAGCATTTGAAAAAATGGCTGTTTTTTCGGCAGTTTTCCCTATATAAAGTACAGTTGGAATAATCCAATCTCTTTGAAATTTGCACGGTGTTTAGAGGTCTCTGAGGTGAGCTTATGGCCGGAATTTCAGAGCTCTAGACCGTCGGCGAGCGCTAGGGCGGGTGTAAAACCACTAAAAAAAACACAGCGTAAAATTTCAAAGTCCGAAAACGTTATACAGACGTATTTGGTGCTCGTACTTCGAACCCAGATGGTAGCGCCATTTAAATGCAGCAACCCGAAAAAACGATTGGGTCGTGTGGCACTGATGATGAACGACCGGAAACCGCTTTTGGTTCGAGTTGCTGCAATTAAATGGAGCTTGTGTGCGTCGGTTTTCAATGCGCGTTTTTGAGGGCAAAAGCATTTGAAAAAATGGCTGTTTTTTCGGCAGTTTTCCCTATATAAAGTACAGTTGGAATAATCCAATCTCTTTGAAATTTGCACGGTGTTTAGAGGTCTCTGAGGTGAGCTTATGGCCGGAATTTCAGAGCTCTAGACCGTCGGCGAGCGCTAGGGCGGGTGTAAAACCACAAAAAAAACACAGCGTAAAATTTCAAAGTCCGAAAACGTTATACAGACGTATTTGGTGCTCGTACTTCGAACCCAGATGGTAGCGCCATTTAAATGCAGCAACCCGAAAAAACGATTGGGTCGTGTGGCACTGATGATGAACGACCGGAAACCGCTTTTGGTTCGAGTTGCTGCAATTAAATGGAGCTTGTGTGCGTCGGTTTTCAATGCGCGTTTTTGAGGGCAAAAGCATTTGAAAAAATGGCTGTTTTTTCGGCAGTTTTCCCTATATAAAGTACAGTTGGAATAATCCAATCTCTTTGAAATTTGCACGGTGTTTAGAGGTCTCTGAGGTGAGCTTATGGCCGGAATTTCAGAGCTCTAGACCGTCGGCGAGCGCTAGGGCGGGTGTAAAACCACTAAAAAAAACACAGCGTAAAATTTCAAAGTCCGAAAACGTTATACAGACGTATTTGGTGCTCGTACTTCGAACCCAGATGGTAGCGCCATTTAAATGCAGCAACCCGAAAAAACGATTGGGTCGTGTGGCACTGATGATGAACGACCGGAAACCGCTTTTGGTTCGAGTTGCTGCAATTAAATGGAGCTTGTGTGCGTCGGTTTTCAATGCGCGTTTTTGAGGGCAAAAGCATTTGAAAAAATGGCTGTTTTTTCGGCAGTTTTCCCTATATAAAGTACAGTTGGAATAATCCAATCTCTTTGAAATTTGCACGGTGTTTAGAGGTCTCTGAGGTGAGCTTATGGCCGGAATTTCAGAGCTCTAGACCGTCGGCGAGCGCTAGGGCGGGTGTAAAACCACAAAAAAAAACACAGCGTAAAATTTCAAAGTCCGAAAACGTTATACAGACGTATTTGGTGCTCGTACTTCGAACCCAGATGGTAGCGCCATTTAAATGCAGCAACCCGAAAAAACGATTGGGTCGTGTGGCACTGATGATGAACGACCGGAAACCGCTTTTGGTTCGAGTTGCTGCAATTAAATGGAGCTTGTGTGCGTCGGTTTTCAATGCGCGTTTTTGAGGGCAAAAGCATTTGAAAAAATGGCTGTTTTTTCGGCAGTTTTCCCTATATAAAGTACAGTTGGAATAATCCAATCTCTTTGAAATTTGCACGGTGTTTAGAGGTCTCTGAGGTGAGCTTATGGCCGGAATTTCAGAGCTCTAGACCGTCGGCGAGCGCTAGGGCGGGTGTAAAACCACTAAAAAAACACAGCGTAAAATTTCAAAGTCCGAAAACGTTATACAGACGTATTTGGTGCTCGTACTTCGAACCCAGATGGTAGCGCCATTTAAATGCAGCAACCCGAAAAAACGATTGGGTCGTGTGGCACTGATGATGAACGACCGGAAACCGCTTTTGGTTCGAGTTGCTGCAATTAAATGGAGCTTGTGTGCGTCGGTTTTCAATGCGCGTTTTTGAGGGCAAAAGCATTTGAAAAAATGGCTGTTTTTTCGGCAGTTTTCCCTATATAAAGTACAGTTGGAATAATCCAATCTCTTTGAAATTTGCACGGTGTTTAGAGGTCTCTGAGGTGAGCTTATGGCCGGAATTTCAGAGCTCTAGACCGTCGGCGAGCGCTAGGGCGGGTGTAAAACCACTAAAAAAAACACAGCGTAAAATTTCAAAGTCCGAAAACGTTATACAGACGTATTTGGTGCTCGTACTTCGAACCCAGATGGTAGCGCCATTTAAATGCAGCAACCCGAAAAAACGATTGGGTCGTGTGGCACTGATGATGAACGACCGGAAACCGCTTTTGGTTCGAGTTGCTGCAATTAAATGGAGCTTGTGTGCGTCGGTTTTCAATGCGCGTTTTTGAGGGCAAAAGCATTTGAAAAAATGGCTGTTTTTTCGGCAGTTTTCCCTATATAAAGTACAGTTGGAATAATCCAATCTCTTTGAAATTTGCACGGTGTTTAGAGGTCTCTGAGGTGAGCTTATGGCCGGAATTTCAGAGCTCTAGACCGTCGGCGAGCGCTAGGGCGGGTGTAAAACCACAAAAAAAAACACAGCGTAAAATTTCAAAGTCCGAAAACGTTATACAGACGTATTTGGTGCTCGTACTTCGAACCCAGATGGTAGCGCCATTTAAATGCAGCAACCCGAAAAAACGATTGGGTCGTGTGGCACTGATGATGAACGACCGGAAACCGCTTTTGGTTCGAGTTGCTGCAATTAAATGGAGCTTGTGTGCGTCGGTTTTCAATGCGCGTTTTTGAGGGCAAAAGCATTTGAAAAAATGGCTGTTTTTTCGGCAGTTTTCCCTATATAAAGTACAGTTGGAATAATCCAATCTCTTTGAAATTTGCACGGTGTTTAGAGGTCTCTGAGGTGAGCTTATGGCCGGAATTTCAGAGCTCTAGACCGTCGGCGAGCGCTAGGGCGGGTGTAAAACCACAAAAAAAAACACAGCGTAAAATTTCAAAGTCCGAAAACGTTATACAGACGTATTTGGTGCTCGTACTTCGAACCCAGATGGTAGCGCCATTTAAATGCAGCAACCCGAAAAAACGATTGGGTCGTGTGGCACTGATGATGAACGACCGGAAACCGCTTTTGGTTCGAGTTGCTGCAATTAAATGGAGCTTGTGTGCGTCGGTTTTCAATGCGCGTTTTTGAGGGCAAAAGCATTTGAAAAAATGGCTGTTTTTTCGGCAGTTTTCCCTATATAAAGTACAGTTGGAATAATCCAATCTCTTTGAAATTTGCACGGTGTTTAGAGGTCTCTGAGGTGAGCTTATGGCCGGAATTTCAGAGCTCTAGACCGTCGGCGAGCGCTAGGGCGGGTGTAAAACCACTAAAAAAAACACAGCGTAAAATTTCAAAGTCCGAAAACGTTATACAGACGTATTTGGTGCTCGTACTTCGAACCCAGATGGTAGCGCCATTTAAATGCAGCAACCCGAAAAAACGATTGGGTCGTGTGGCACTGATGATGAACGACCGGAAACCGCTTTTGGTTCGAGTTGCTGCAATTAAATGGAGCTTGTGTGCGTCGGTTTTCAATGCGCGTTTTTGAGGGCAAAAGCATTTGAAAAAATGGCTGTTTTTTCGGCAGTTTTCCCTATATAAAGTACAGTTGGAATAATCCAATCTCTTTGAAATTTGCACGGTGTTTAGAGGTCTCTGAGGTGAGCTTATGGCCGGAATTTCAGAGCTCTAGACCGTCGGCGAGCGCTAGGGCGGGTGTAAAACCACAAAAAAAACACAGCGTAAAATTTCAAAGTCCGAAAACGTTATACAGACGTATTTGGTGCTCGTACTTCGAACCCAGATGGTAGCGCCATTTAAATGCAGCAACCCGAAAAAACGATTGGGTCGTGTGGCACTGATGATGAACGACCGGAAACCGCTTTTGGTTCGAGTTGCTGCAATTAAATGGAGCTTGTGTGCGTCGGTTTTCAATGCGCGTTTTTGAGGGCAAAAGCATTTGAAAAAATGGCTGTTTTTTCGGCAGTTTTCCCTATATAAAGTACAGTTGGAATAATCCAATCTCTTTGAAATTTGCACGGTGTTTAGAGGTCTCTGAGGTGAGCTTATGGCCGGAATTTCAGAGCTCTAGACCGTCGGCGAGCGCTAGGGCGGGTGTAAAACCACTAAAAAAAACACAGCGTAAAATTTCAAAGTCCGAAAACGTTATACAGACGTATTTGGTGCTCGTACTTCGAACCCAGATGGTAGCGCCATTTAAATGCAGCAACCCGAAAAAACGATTGGGTCGTGTGGCACTGATGATGAACGACCGGAAACCGCTTTTGGTTCGAGTTGCTGCAATTAAATGGAGCTTGTGTGCGTCGGTTTTCAATGCGCGTTTTTGAGGGCAAAAGCATTTGAAAAAATGGCTGTTTTTTCGGCAGTTTTCCCTATATAAAGTACAGTTGGAATAATCCAATCTCTTTGAAATTTGCACGGTGTTTAGAGGTCTCTGAGGTGAGCTTATGGCCGGAATTTCAGAGCTCTAGACCGTCGGCGAGCGCTAGGGCGGGTGTAAAACCACTAAAAAAAACACAGCGTAAAATTTCAAAGTCCGAAAACGTTATACAGACGTATTTGGTGCTCGTACTTCGAACCCAGATGGTAGCGCCATTTAAATGCAGCAACCCGAAAAAACGATTGGGTCGTGTGGCACTGATGATGAACGACCGGAAACCGCTTTTGGTTCGAGTTGCTGCAATTAAATGGAGCTTGTGTGCGTCGGTTTTCAATGCGCGTTTTTGAGGGCAAAAGCATTTGAAAAAATGGCTGTTTTTTCGGCAGTTTTCCCTATATAAAGTACAGTTGGAATAATCCAATCTCTTTGAAATTTGCACGGTGTTTAGAGGTCTCTGAGGTGAGCTTATGGCCGGAATTTCAGAGCTCTAGACCGTCGGCGAGCGCTAGGGCGGGTGTAAAACCACTAAAAAAACACAGCGTAAAATTTCAAAGTCCGAAAACGTTATACAGACGTATTTGGTGCTCGTACTTCGAACCCAGATGGTAGCGCCATTTAAATGCAGCAACCCGAAAAAACGATTGGGTCGTGTGGCACTGATGATGAACGACCGGAAACCGCTTTTGGTTCGAGTTGCTGCAATTAAATGGAGCTTGTGTGCGTCGGTTTTCAATGCGCGTTTTTGAGGGCAAAAGCATTTGAAAAAATGGCTGTTTTTTCGGCAGTTTTCCCTATATAAAGTACAGTTGGAATAATCCAATCTCTTTGAAATTTGCACGGTGTTTAGAGGTCTCTGAGGTGAGCTTATGGCCGGAATTTCAGAGCTCTAGACCGTCGGCGAGCGCTAGGGCGGGTGTAAAACCACTAAAAAAAACACAGCGTAAAATTTCAAAGTCCGAAAACGTTATACAGACGTATTTGGTGCTCGTACTTCGAACCCAGATGGTAGCGCCATTTAAATGCAGCAACCCGAAAAAACGATTGGGTCGTGTGGCACTGATGATGAACGACCGGAAACCGCTTTTGGTTCGAGTTGCTGCAATTAAATGGAGCTTGTGTGCGTCGGTTTTCAATGCGCGTTTTTGAGGGCAAAAGCATTTGAAAAAATGGCTGTTTTTTCGGCAGTTTTCCCTATATAAAGTACAGTTGGAATAATCCAATCTCTTTGAAATTTGCACGGTGTTTAGAGGTCTCTGAGGTGAGCTTATGGCCGGAATTTCAGAGCTCTAGACCGTCGGCGAGCGCTAGGGCGGGTGTAAAACCACTAAAAAAACACAGCGTAAAATTTCAAAGTCCGAAAACGTTATACAGACGTATTTGGTGCTCGTACTTCGAACCCAGATGGTAGCGCCATTTAAATGCAGCAACCCGAAAAAACGATTGGGTCGTGTGGCACTGATGATGAACGACCGGAAACCGCTTTTGGTTCGAGTTGCTGCAATTAAATGGAGCTTGTGTGCGTCGGTTTTCAATGCGCGTTTTTGAGGGCAAAAGCATTTGAAAAAATGGCTGTTTTTTCGGCAGTTTTCCCTATATAAAGTACAGTTGGAATAATCCAATCTCTTTGAAATTTGCACGGTGTTTAGAGGTCTCTGAGGTGAGCTTATGGCCGGAATTTCAGAGCTCTAGACCGTCGGCGAGCGCTAGGGCGGGTGTAAAACCACTAAAAAAAACACAGCGTAAAATTTCAAAGTCCGAAAACGTTATACAGACGTATTTGGTGCTCGTACTTCGAACCCAGATGGTAGCGCCATTTAAATGCAGCAACCCGAAAAAACGATTGGGTCGTGTGGCACTGATGATGAACGACCGGAAACCGCTTTTGGTTCGAGTTGCTGCAATTAAATGGAGCTTGTGTGCGTCGGTTTTCAATGCGCGTTTTTGAGGGCAAAAGCATTTGAAAAAATGGCTGTTTTTTCGGCAGTTTTCCCTATATAAAGTACAGTTGGAATAATCCAATCTCTTTGAAATTTGCACGGTGTTTAGAGGTCTCTGAGGTGAGCTTATGGCCGGAATTTCAGAGCTCTAGACCGTCGGCGAGCGCTAGGGCGGGTGTAAAACCACAAAAAAAAACACAGCGTAAAATTTCAAAGTCCGAAAACGTTATACAGACGTATTTGGTGCTCGTACTTCGAACCCAGATGGTAGCGCCATTTAAATGCAGCAACCCGAAAAAACGATTGGGTCGTGTGGCACTGATGATGAACGACCGGAAACCGCTTTTGGTTCGAGTTGCTGCAATTAAATGGAGCTTGTGTGCGTCGGTTTTCAATGCGCGTTTTTGAGGGCAAAAGCATTTGAAAAAATGGCTGTTTTTTCGGCAGTTTTCCCTATATAAAGTACAGTTGGAATAATCCAATCTCTTTGAAATTTGCACGGTGTTTAGAGGTCTCTGAGGTGAGCTTATGGCCGGAATTTCAGAGCTCTAGACCGTCGGCGAGCGCTAGGGCGGGTGTAAAACCACTAAAAAAACACAGCGTAAAATTTCAAAGTCCGAAAACGTTATACAGACGTATTTGGTGCTCGTACTTCGAACCCAGATGGTAGCGCCATTTAAATGCAGCAACCCGAAAAAACGATTGGGTCGTGTGGCACTGATGATGAACGACCGGAAACCGCTTTTGGTTCGAGTTGCTGCAATTAAATGGAGCTTGTGTGCGTCGGTTTTCAATGCGCGTTTTTGAGGGCAAAAGCATTTGAAAAAATGGCTGTTTTTTCGGCAGTTTTCCCTATATAAAGTACAGTTGGAATAATCCAATCTCTTTGAAATTTGCACGGTGTTTAGAGGTCTCTGAGGTGAGCTTATGGCCGGAATTTCAGAGCTCTAGACCGTCGGCGAGCGCTAGGGCGGGTGTAAAACCACTAAAAAAAACACAGCGTAAAATTTCAAAGTCCGAAAACGTTATACAGACGTATTTGGTGCTCGTACTTCGAACCCAGATGGTAGCGCCATTTAAATGCAGCAACCCGAAAAAACGATTGGGTCGTGTGGCACTGATGATGAACGACCGGAAACCGCTTTTGGTTCGAGTTGCTGCAATTAAATGGAGCTTGTGTGCGTCGGTTTTCAATGCGCGTTTTTGAGGGCAAAAGCATTTGAAAAAATGGCTGTTTTTTCGGCAGTTTTCCCTATATAAAGTACAGTTGGAATAATCCAATCTCTTTGAAATTTGCACGGTGTTTAGAGGTCTCTGAGGTGAGCTTATGGCCGGAATTTCAGAGCTCTAGACCGTCGGCGAGCGCTAGGGCGGGTGTAAAACCACAAAAAAAAACACAGCGTAAAATTTCAAAGTCCGAAAACGTTATACAGACGTATTTGGTGCTCGTACTTCGAACCCAGATGGTAGCGCCATTTAAATGCAGCAACCCGAAAAAACGATTGGGTCGTGTGGCACTGATGATGAACGACCGGAAACCGCTTTTGGTTCGAGTTGCTGCAATTAAATGGAGCTTGTGTGCGTCGGTTTTCAATGCGCGTTTTTGAGGGCAAAAGCATTTGAAAAAATGGCTGTTTTTTCGGCAGTTTTCCCTATATAAAGTACAGTTGGAATAATCCAATCTCTTTGAAATTTGCACGGTGTTTAGAGGTCTCTGAGGTGAGCTTATGGCCGGAATTTCAGAGCTCTAGACCGTCGGCGAGCGCTAGGGCGGGTGTAAAACCACTAAAAAAAACACAGCGTAAAATTTCAAAGTCCGAAAACGTTATACAGACGTATTTGGTGCTCGTACTTCGAACCCAGATGGTAGCGCCATTTAAATGCAGCAACCCGAAAAAACGATTGGGTCGTGTGGCACTGATGATGAACGACCGGAAACCGCTTTTGGTTCGAGTTGCTGCAATTAAATGGAGCTTGTGTGCGTCGGTTTTCAATGCGCGTTTTTGAGGGCAAAAGCATTTGAAAAAATGGCTGTTTTTTCGGCAGTTTTCCCTATATAAAGTACAGTTGGAATAATCCAATCTCTTTGAAATTTGCACGGTGTTTAGAGGTCTCTGAGGTGAGCTTATGGCCGGAATTTCAGAGCTCTAGACCGTCGGCGAGCGCTAGGGCGGGTGTAAAACCACAAAAAAAACACAGCGTAAAATTTCAAAGTCCGAAAACGTTATACAGACGTATTTGGTGCTCGTACTTCGAACCCAGATGGTAGCGCCATTTAAATGCAGCAACCCGAAAAAACGATTGGGTCGTGTGGCACTGATGATGAACGACCGGAAACCGCTTTTGGTTCGAGTTGCTGCAATTAAATGGAGCTTGTGTGCGTCGGTTTTCAATGCGCGTTTTTGAGGGCAAAAGCATTTGAAAAAATGGCTGTTTTTTCGGCAGTTTTCCCTATATAAAGTACAGTTGGAATAATCCAATCTCTTTGAAATTTGCACGGTGTTTAGAGGTCTCTGAGGTGAGCTTATGGCCGGAATTTCAGAGCTCTAGACCGTCGGCGAGCGCTAGGGCGGGTGTAAAACCACTAAAAAAAACACAGCGTAAAATTTCAAAGTCCGAAAACGTTATACAGACGTATTTGGTGCTCGTACTTCGAACCCAGATGGTAGCGCCATTTAAATGCAGCAACCCGAAAAAACGATTGGGTCGTGTGGCACTGATGATGAACGACCGGAAACCGCTTTTGGTTCGAGTTGCTGCAATTAAATGGAGCTTGTGTGCGTCGGTTTTCAATGCGCGTTTTTGAGGGCAAAAGCATTTGAAAAAATGGCTGTTTTTTCGGCAGTTTTCCCTATATAAAGTACAGTTGGAATAATCCAATCTCTTTGAAATTTGCACGGTGTTTAGAGGTCTCTGAGGTGAGCTTATGGCCGGAATTTCAGAGCTCTAGACCGTCGGCGAGCGCTAGGGCGGGTGTAAAACCACTAAAAAAACACAGCGTAAAATTTCAAAGTCCGAAAACGTTATACAGACGTATTTGGTGCTCGTACTTCGAACCCAGATGGTAGCGCCATTTAAATGCAGCAACCCGAAAAAACGATTGGGTCGTGTGGCACTGATGATGAACGACCGGAAACCGCTTTTGGTTCGAGTTGCTGCAATTAAATGGAGCTTGTGTGCGTCGGTTTTCAATGCGCGTTTTTGAGGGCAAAAGCATTTGAAAAAATGGCTGTTTTTTCGGCAGTTTTCCCTATATAAAGTACAGTTGGAATAATCCAATCTCTTTGAAATTTGCACGGTGTTTAGAGGTCTCTGAGGTGAGCTTATGGCCGGAATTTCAGAGCTCTAGACCGTCGGCGAGCGCTAGGGCGGGTGTAAAACCACTAAAAAAAACACAGCGTAAAATTTCAAAGTCCGAAAACGTTATACAGACGTATTTGGTGCTCGTACTTCGAACCCAGATGGTAGCGCCATTTAAATGCAGCAACCCGAAAAAACGATTGGGTCGTGTGGCACTGATGATGAACGACCGGAAACCGCTTTTGGTTCGAGTTGCTGCAATTAAATGGAGCTTGTGTGCGTCGGTTTTCAATGCGCGTTTTTGAGGGCAAAAGCATTTGAAAAAATGGCTGTTTTTTCGGCAGTTTTCCCTATATAAAGTACAGTTGGAATAATCCAATCTCTTTGAAATTTGCACGGTGTTTAGAGGTCTCTGAGGTGAGCTTATGGCCGGAATTTCAGAGCTCTAGACCGTCGGCGAGCGCTAGGGCGGGTGTAAAACCACTAAAAAAAACACAGCGTAAAATTTCAAAGTCCGAAAACGTTATACAGACGTATTTGGTGCTCGTACTTCGAACCCAGATGGTAGCGCCATTTAAATGCAGCAACCCGAAAAAACGATTGGGTCGTGTGGCACTGATGATGAACGACCGGAAACCGCTTTTGGTTCGAGTTGCTGCAATTAAATGGAGCTTGTGTGCGTCGGTTTTCAATGCGCGTTTTTGAGGGCAAAAGCATTTGAAAAAATGGCTGTTTTTTCGGCAGTTTTCCCTATATAAAGTACAGTTGGAATAATCCAATCTCTTTGAAATTTGCACGGTGTTTAGAGGTCTCTGAGGTGAGCTTATGGCCGGAATTTCAGAGCTCTAGACCGTCGGCGAGCGCTAGGGCGGGTGTAAAACCACTAAAAAAAACACAGCGTAAAATTTCAAAGTCCGAAAACGTTATACAGACGTATTTGGTGCTCGTACTTCGAACCCAGATGGTAGCGCCATTTAAATGCAGCAACCCGAAAAAACGATTGGGTCGTGTGGCACTGATGATGAACGACCGGAAACCGCTTTTGGTTCGAGTTGCTGCAATTAAATGGAGCTTGTGTGCGTCGGTTTTCAATGCGCGTTTTTGAGGGCAAAAGCATTTGAAAAAATGGCTGTTTTTTCGGCAGTTTTCCCTATATAAAGTACAGTTGGAATAATCCAATCTCTTTGAAATTTGCACGGTGTTTAGAGGTCTCTGAGGTGAGCTTATGGCCGGAATTTCAGAGCTCTAGACCGTCGGCGAGCGCTAGGGCGGGTGTAAAACCACTAAAAAAAACACAGCGTAAAATTTCAAAGTCCGAAAACGTTATACAGACGTATTTGGTGCTCGTACTTCGAACCCAGATGGTAGCGCCATTTAAATGCAGCAACCCGAAAAAACGATTGGGTCGTGTGGCACTGATGATGAACGACCGGAAACCGCTTTTGGTTCGAGTTGCTGCAATTAAATGGAGCTTGTGTGCGTCGGTTTTCAATGCGCGTTTTTGAGGGCAAAAGCATTTGAAAAAATGGCTGTTTTTTCGGCAGTTTTCCCTATATAAAGTACAGTTGGAATAATCCAATCTCTTTGAAATTTGCACGGTGTTTAGAGGTCTCTGAGGTGAGCTTATGGCCGGAATTTCAGAGCTCTAGACCGTCGGCGAGCGCTAGGGCGGGTGTAAAACCACAAAAAAAACACAGCGTAAAATTTCAAAGTCCGAAAACGTTATACAGACGTATTTGGTGCTCGTACTTCGAACCCAGATGGTAGCGCCATTTAAATGCAGCAACCCGAAAAAACGATTGGGTCGTGTGGCACTGATGATGAACGACCGGAAACCGCTTTTGGTTCGAGTTGCTGCAATTAAATGGAGCTTGTGTGCGTCGGTTTTCAATGCGCGTTTTTGAGGGCAAAAGCATTTGAAAAAATGGCTGTTTTTTCGGCAGTTTTCCCTATATAAAGTACAGTTGGAATAATCCAATCTCTTTGAAATTTGCACGGTGTTTAGAGGTCTCTGAGGTGAGCTTATGGCCGGAATTTCAGAGCTCTAGACCGTCGGCGAGCGCTAGGGCGGGTGTAAAACCACTAAAAAAAACACAGCGTAAAATTTCAAAGTCCGAAAACGTTATACAGACGTATTTGGTGCTCGTACTTCGAACCCAGATGGTAGCGCCATTTAAATGCAGCAACCCGAAAAAACGATTGGGTCGTGTGGCACTGATGATGAACGACCGGAAACCGCTTTTGGTTCGAGTTGCTGCAATTAAATGGAGCTTGTGTGCGTCGGTTTTCAATGCGCGTTTTTGAGGGCAAAAGCATTTGAAAAAATGGCTGTTTTTTCGGCAGTTTTCCCTATATAAAGTACAGTTGGAATAATCCAATCTCTTTGAAATTTGCACGGTGTTTAGAGGTCTCTGAGGTGAGCTTATGGCCGGAATTTCAGAGCTCTAGACCGTCGGCGAGCGCTAGGGCGGGTGTAAAACCACTAAAAAAAACACAGCGTAAAATTTCAAAGTCCGAAAACGTTATACAGACGTATTTGGTGCTCGTACTTCGAACCCAGATGGTAGCGCCATTTAAATGCAGCAACCCGAAAAAACGATTGGGTCGTGTGGCACTGATGATGAACGACCGGAAACCGCTTTTGGTTCGAGTTGCTGCAATTAAATGGAGCTTGTGTGCGTCGGTTTTCAATGCGCGTTTTTGAGGGCAAAAGCATTTGAAAAAATGGCTGTTTTTTCGGCAGTTTTCCCTATATAAAGTACAGTTGGAATAATCCAATCTCTTTGAAATTTGCACGGTGTTTAGAGGTCTCTGAGGTGAGCTTATGGCCGGAATTTCAGAGCTCTAGACCGTCGGCGAGCGCTAGGGCGGGTGTAAAACCACTAAAAAAAAACACAGCGTAAAATTTCAAAGTCCGAAAACGTTATACAGACGTATTTGGTGCTCGTACTTCGAACCCAGATGGTAGCGCCATTTAAATGCAGCAACCCGAAAAAACGATTGGGTCGTGTGGCACTGATGATGAACGACCGGAAACCGCTTTTGGTTCGAGTTGCTGCAATTAAATGGAGCTTGTGTGCGTCGGTTTTCAATGCGCGTTTTTGAGGGCAAAAGCATTTGAAAAAATGGCTGTTTTTTCGGCAGTTTTCCCTATATAAAGTACAGTTGGAATAATCCAATCTCTTTGAAATTTGCACGGTGTTTAGAGGTCTCTGAGGTGAGCTTATGGCCGGAATTTCAGAGCTCTAGACCGTCGGCGAGCGCTAGGGCGGGTGTAAAACCACTAAAAAAACACAGCGTAAAATTTCAAAGTCCGAAAACGTTATACAGACGTATTTGGTGCTCGTACTTCGAACCCAGATGGTAGCGCCATTTAAATGCAGCAACCCGAAAAAACGATTGGGTCGTGTGGCACTGATGATGAACGACCGGAAACCGCTTTTGGTTCGAGTTGCTGCAATTAAATGGAGCTTGTGTGCGTCGGTTTTCAATGCGCGTTTTTGAGGGCAAAAGCATTTGAAAAAATGGCTGTTTTTTCGGCAGTTTTCCCTATATAAAGTACAGTTGGAATAATCCAATCTCTTTGAAATTTGCACGGTGTTTAGAGGTCTCTGAGGTGAGCTTATGGCCGGAATTTCAGAGCTCTAGACCGTCGGCGAGCGCTAGGGCGGGTGTAAAACCACTAAAAAAAACACAGCGTAAAATTTCAAAGTCCGAAAACGTTATACAGACGTATTTGGTGCTCGTACTTCGAACCCAGATGGTAGCGCCATTTAAATGCAGCAACCCGAAAAAACGATTGGGTCGTGTGGCACTGATGATGAACGACCGGAAACCGCTTTTGGTTCGAGTTGCTGCAATTAAATGGAGCTTGTGTGCGTCGGTTTTCAATGCGCGTTTTTGAGGGCAAAAGCATTTGAAAAAATGGCTGTTTTTTCGGCAGTTTTCCCTATATAAAGTACAGTTGGAATAATCCAATCTCTTTGAAATTTGCACGGTGTTTAGAGGTCTCTGAGGTGAGCTTATGGCCGGAATTTCAGAGCTCTAGACCGTCGGCGAGCGCTAGGGCGGGTGTAAAACCACTAAAAAAACACAGCGTAAAATTTCAAAGTCCGAAAACGTTATACAGACGTATTTGGTGCTCGTACTTCGAACCCAGATGGTAGCGCCATTTAAATGCAGCAACCCGAAAAAACGATTGGGTCGTGTGGCACTGATGATGAACGACCGGAAACCGCTTTTGGTTCGAGTTGCTGCAATTAAATGGAGCTTGTGTGCGTCGGTTTTCAATGCGCGTTTTTGAGGGCAAAAGCATTTGAAAAAATGGCTGTTTTTTCGGCAGTTTTCCCTATATAAAGTACAGTTGGAATAATCCAATCTCTTTGAAATTTGCACGGTGTTTAGAGGTCTCTGAGGTGAGCTTATGGCCGGAATTTCAGAGCTCTAGACCGTCGGCGAGCGCTAGGGCGGGTGTAAAACCACTAAAAAAACACAGCGTAAAATTTCAAAGTCCGAAAACGTTATACAGACGTATTTGGTGCTCGTACTTCGAACCCAGATGGTAGCGCCATTTAAATGCAGCAACCCGAAAAAACGATTGGGTCGTGTGGCACTGATGATGAACGACCGGAAACCGCTTTTGGTTCGAGTTGCTGCAATTAAATGGAGCTTGTGTGCGTCGGTTTTCAATGCGCGTTTTTGAGGGCAAAAGCATTTGAAAAAATGGCTGTTTTTTCGGCAGTTTTCCCTATATAAAGTACAGTTGGAATAATCCAATCTCTTTGAAATTTGCACGGTGTTTAGAGGTCTCTGAGGTGAGCTTATGGCCGGAATTTCAGAGCTCTAGACCGTCGGCGAGCGCTAGGGCGGGTGTAAAACCACAAAAAAAACACAGCGTAAAATTTCAAAGTCCGAAAACGTTATACAGACGTATTTGGTGCTCGTACTTCGAACCCAGATGGTAGCGCCATTTAAATGCAGCAACCCGAAAAAACGATTGGGTCGTGTGGCACTGATGATGAACGACCGGAAACCGCTTTTGGTTCGAGTTGCTGCAATTAAATGGAGCTTGTGTGCGTCGGTTTTCAATGCGCGTTTTTGAGGGCAAAAGCATTTGAAAAAATGGCTGTTTTTTCGGCAGTTTTCCCTATATAAAGTACAGTTGGAATAATCCAATCTCTTTGAAATTTGCACGGTGTTTAGAGGTCTCTGAGGTGAGCTTATGGCCGGAATTTCAGAGCTCTAGACCGTCGGCGAGCGCTAGGGCGGGTGTAAAACCACTAAAAAAAACACAGCGTAAAATTTCAAAGTCCGAAAACGTTATAC